>PVKA01010102.1:0-65662 GCA_004027165.1 Ctenomys sociabilis | reverse complement strand
TTTTTTTTTTTTTTTTTTTTTTTTTTTTTTTTTTTTTTTTTTTTTTTTTTTTTTTTTTTTTTTTTTTTTTTTTTTTTTTTGTCTTTTTGAGACAGGGTCTTACTATGCAGTTCAGGCTGGCCTCGAGCTCACTTTGTAGCTCAGGCTGGTCTCGAACTCACAACAATCCTCCTGCCTCAGCCTCCCGAGTGCTGGGATTACAGGCATGCGCCACCACGCCCGGCTTCAATGGTTATTCTCTTCAAAGCCTTCTTCCCATTCCTGTGCACTTTCTAGTTTACCTTCATTGCCACTCTACAATCCTTTCATTTCCCCTTCATTACCTTTCAGGACTCTTTTAACCACCTTGTTTGCTCTGTACTTTTTTGAGCCATGTTGAATTGAATAATACTGCCTAGTACTGTTCATGCTAAAAAAATGCAAAATTTTCACATAGTGTGCAAAGGTATGTCTGTGACCATGACCTGTATTTACTGTGCAATATGCAGAGAAGGATATGCAGAGAGTAATCTGCATGACACAACTGAGGTAGTTTCTAATGTTTGGGGGTTGGTGCTTCCGCCCTGATGTGTAATCTTTCAAGCCCCAGAAAGTCATAGCTTCATATCAAGCTCAATCCCAGCCCACAGGGTGGAGCATTGGCTCTTCCTCCCTTCTCCACCTGGTTCACACAAGGCAACAACTGGTGGAGGTTTCCTGAGAAACACACCTGTCATCTTCAAAGACTACCACCAGCAGCTCAGCTAGACCAATATGCATTGCTTAAAGCCAATTAAGGGGACAAAAATAAAAAGTCCTAGCCAGCTCTGTACATATCAGTACATGAAAATAGGGTCAGGCTCAGCCAAAATGGAAACAATCACTCCTCTTTCAAGGACAGTTGCCCAGGCAGTACTCCACATCATCACATTGGGCCAGTCTGTGGCGTTTTTATATGATAACACTTCCACACTGATACAGTCCCTTTTCTGACTGTCTACACTCTAATGACTATCCTACCATTTGGGAAATTTTCCATTTATCATTGTGGCTGGAAGGCAGAGCCTCTCCAACAATAGCAAGGGTTGCATCAATATGGGGATCTTTGCTTAGTGCTGGCATTGCTAATGTGACAAGTTGCCATGTCTAATGCCTCTTGGTGGCAAGTGTGGTAAAGACTTGAACGAACTAGCTCTGGTCATTGTCTTGGCACAGGCCTGGTCTTGTCTCTCCACCTCTCCCAGGAACATTAGGAGCTACTGGGAGCCTTTAAATAAATTCATTTCTCCCTGATCCATTAGTGTTGGTTTCTGTGGTATACAATAAATGTTATGGTTTGTGTCTAGTTGTTCCCCCAAAGCCTCATGCAGCCATGGGGCAGCTTCTAGAATAGGTGATTAATTCATGACCCAATGCTGGGATTACGGGTGTGAGTGCTCCTGGGATTATGGGTGCAATTGCTACACCCAGTCTGGGGCAGATACCTTGAATGCAATGTAAAGGAGACAGGCTTACTCTGTTTTGCCACTGTTGCTGCTATTTCCATTTGCTCTTGCCATTCTGTTTGCCCCCGCCATGAACTGGTGCCCTCTACCATGTGCCCATCTGCCTTGGGGCCAGCTGAGTATGGACTGAAATCCCCACTAACTGTGAGCTAAATAAACTTTTCCTTCCTTCATCTTGGGTGTCAGGTATTTTGTCCCAACAATGAGAAAAAAGGAACTGAGACAATGCCCTGATATATGATGCAAGTTTACATATCTATCTTATAATTCAACTGCAGGCATTCCTGGGTATCTGTCATTCGGTATTGGATGAGCAACGACCTCAGAGGGCTCAGTAATCAAGTAATTTGGATCAGCACTTCAGCCATGAGAGATGGTAGCAAGGAGGGCACCTGACAGAGTCTGAAGTGTTTTGTTTTATTCCTTGCTACTTTATTTTTGCTGTTACTGTTCTTCCTCCTTGGCCAATACTTTGGCTGTGTCAGTGGGCACTACAAATGTCACTCAGCCTTACATGGGGCCCATGAGAATAAAACAAGCTGTGGGCCCTGCTCAATTTGGGCTCTGTTAGAATGGAAAGTTGCCCTAGAATGGGTTTTCTCTTGACGCCCAGCCCTTTTTGTACTCAGCTATGAAGAAAAGAAGATAATAATACCACATTAATTGTGCAAACTGATCCTCACTACTTGGAAATGAAGGGTCTGCCTGGGATACAGTGGAAGTTCTAGAATATCTATATAGAAAGAGGATAGATGTATTTATTAAGAGTGGCAAGTGGTTACCAGTGGAAGGAAGAGAAATAGGCCAAGAAGAAGGGGGCAGCAGTGGTCAGGAGACTGTCTCGAAGCTGGGTTTATATAGTAAGTACACTACTCTTTTTTCTAGAGGATGTAGTAGAGGGATGGAGACAGTAAAAGCCTCTAACACTTTTTTTTCTCATCCTTTACCTAATATTTTAAAATATGTTATTCTCATAAGGAATTCTTTTCTTACTTTTACTTGAGAGTGTCTCCAGGAAACTGACAGAGATAATAGGGTTGTATACCTATCCTAGATAACATCTGGGAGGCTACATCTAGAGTTCCCAGTTCTCCTTCAGAAGCATTTGTTCGGCCTCAAGTTCAGTTTTCGCTGTGTGGGATTTATGCTGTTCCTCAGCCATCTACCTGGGGCCTGACTTTCTAAAGCATTCCTCACTATTCTCTGAAAAGCAAGACTCTGGGCTTTTGCGATCTCACCTCTTAGACCTATAGCATAATCTTTAGTTCTTTTTTAAATCTGTCCTCAGGCTTTCCCAGCTTCCAGCACTTCTTACTTTCCTCTGCCATGTATTGTCAGTTGTCCTTGCCCACTCCATTGTTGCCAGAAGGATCCAGGTCTGACAATGAAAATGGCTCTCTAGCAATAGTGTATACAACTAAGAAATAAGTTATTATTTCTTTTTTCTGAGAACTCAGTAGGACTATTTGGTTGGAAATGTATAAACACAGAACAAAACGAACAAACTAGGAGACAAATTGAATCAGGGATACAAGGCATTCAACTATCAAAGAGCACATTACACTTAAAATATACCCAGTTCCTTGTTGAATAGTTGGCTTAACTTTTTTATTTAACTTCTTATTAGGGGAAAAAGGTCAGTAGAGCATATGTTTCTATAGCAACCCAGCAGACATACCTCTTGTAACCTATGAAATCATTTAATTGAAAGGCACAAGTAGGTCAGAGAAGACCTTTATGGCAACCAGCTGACCAGCTTATATAATTGGGTAGCTAAAGGTCACAGCTCACTCGCCCAGTAGGAGACAAGCAGCTATTGACAAAGGCCTGAGAGTGTGTAGCACTCACAGAAGGTGGCCACATGCATGGGGAGTGGAAAGACAGAATCAGAGGAAATAGAGCCCTCAGGCTTGAGATTGAAAAGTTTTGAGCTAACCAGACTATGTGATCATTGTTACTCTGCTACCCTGGCCAAGGTGAGTGGGTCTCTTTTTGAGCAGGGAAAGAAGAGAGGAAGACCCATTTTTATTTTCTTATGGCCAGCTGTATTGAGATTACGACAACCTGTGAACAAAAATATCAACACCCCCCGCCCCCAAAAAAGCACAGTAAGACCAGGATAAGTATGGTACAGATACAAGATCCTAAGCTTAAGAACCTGGAGGCTTGCCTGGGTTAAGAAATTAAACTGTTCAGGAGACACATATCTTTCAGTTTTCATTCCCCATGCCTCAAGCTATTGCAACAGCCACAAATTCCCATTATACCAACCAGGAGCTTCTTACAAATCCATGATTAATGCAAGCACTGCAAGGAATGAATATCCATGATTGGTTTCTTTTATCTCAGCAACACCTCTGCAAACCAGATGTAACGATCAACCCAGTTCCACCCCCTGTGGTAACTGCAGAGCATTATGTAAAGCAACTACTTTATTTTTCACTTGCTTATGAAAATTGAGGTTGACTTAGAAATATATTTTTCCAGCCTGGGTCATACAAGGAAGGAGAGATGCATTCTGCCTTTCTCAGAATCCCACCAGAATAAAGTCTATTACATAATCAATATCAGCGCATCAAAGGGACCAGAGTCCCCAGCCTTATCAATCAGGCTGGGCTGGGATGCTGCTCAATTTTTGGACCCTAAAGGGAATCTCTTTGGAAAATCTCCCTGGTGTTTCAGAGCACACCTACCTCTGCTGGCCCATTCCCCAAATAGCACACCCACCCACTTCGTTTGTCACCTTTCATCACATTTGTCAGAGAGAAGGTAGGCGTGGAAGACTGAAGAGTGCATAACTTTGGGGGAGTGGTGGTGGGAGAGGTCAGTTGGGGACAGCAAGCAGAGCGATAGCGCTCACACATTGGCTGTAATGCTGATGTTGAGGGTCATGTGCAGCTCACTGAGTGACCCTCAGTCCTCTATGAGTCATAGTTTCAGCTGAGTCATAGGTAATAAGAGACAGGTTTTATTCTCTGTGCATAGGACTACTTCCTTATCCCCTCCCTATATTCTTTCTAGTTAATTGAGGAAGGAGCTGAACCTTCTATTATTATTTTTTAGATATTTTATGGCTTTGAAGTCACATAGATTTATTATTTGCCATCTGGAAGCTAACTCATCTGTCTGAGATTTAATTTCCTAATTTATAATTGGGAAAAAAGTAGTACTTCACAGTGTATCATAGTAATATTTTCAGGTTTGAATGAAACAAGTCATGTAAAAAAATTCTCAGTCCCTGTCACACAGTAAAAGTTTCAGGAGTATGACTTATTATTAAATTTATTCACAAAATGTAATTGATGAAATCCCAACATCTGGAAATCAATCCTGTATAGAAGGTAAATAGGTTATTCCCCATGTGAATTACTAAACTTCAGTTTTAAAATCCATTTATTATGAGTTTGCTTAATGAGAATTATTTCTCATGAACACTAACATCCTGGAACAGAAGGTAGGTGAATTTCTGCTTCCTGAAAGCTAGGTATCAATCCTAAGCACGTGGCAACCCACCAAAGGACACAAACCAAAATGCTGTGTGTTAAACACCATGTGGGCTTCTCTGAGCCTCTCTAGCATGCCACAAGGAGTGCATGAGTGCACTTATTACCTTCTGCTTCAAAGGCTTCTTCTCGAGGTTGGCTGTATCTTTGGGCTCTCTACAGTAGGGATAATGGAATGGTCTATCCCACTGGAACAGAAAGATGATATTGTTCCTCAGCATCGGTAGAACCTTTCCTTTGGCCACCTAAATGACCCCTGAAGGCTTGACATTAGAACCCTCAAAATGAAAGTTATTTTGCTAGTTTCTTTGTTTGGAAACACATTAATGGAGATTTCTCTTATGCTTAATAATTTTTTTTTTCTTCCAGAGAAAGAGAACACTACTTTTGTGAAGTATTACTGATTTTTTCCCACAACAGATTCAGAGCACTAGAGATGGGTCTGCTTTTTAATGCACCCACAAATTAATAAGAACCAACTTACCACATAGATTTTCAACCACAGGAATAGGAAATCTAAAGGATTCCGGTCTCCGGAGGCAGCCTGTCTTCAGGAGTGAAGCTTTAGTGATGGTACACATACACAACACCTAAAGTAGAATGAGCGCGATGTGTGCAGTTCCAGACAGTCATCAAAGAGCTACTGTGTGGGTGTGTCTGAGGCACATTCATGTACTCCAGTTGCAAAAACTACAGAGGCACATAAATAACTGAGGTAAGGGAGGCTTGAGTGCCCCCATTAGACCTGCTAATGACAAAATCACTGCTGTGTGCCTTCTTAAGGTATTAGTGCAAGAATACTTGCTCTGTATGGCTACTCATAACCAGTCAGGGCCCCGTGGAAAAGGGTGCTATACCAACTCCAAGTCCACTGATAAGCTCAGGGACATGTTTTAAAATTGAGTAAATTAGTGCACATTTCCACTTTGTCACCTTGAGAGTGGTAGGAGACAGAAAGAGAAGACTTTCTTGTAATAAAGGAGTTCTAGAATGTGGGATATTTAAAGTTTGAGGGCCCCTTAGAAACTGTCTAGTCCAAATCCTGGGTCTTTCATCAGTGAATAAAATAAGGTCCAGAATTTCTTTACTCATTAGAGGTTCATTATAGTTTTTTAATGACAGGATTAGAACTAGAATTTGGGTTCCTCACCCCCAGTTCAGTGTGTCTTCTACAACAGCATGCTACTTTCCCTTTGAGTTCCATTTGTTTTTATCTTAAATAATAATAACCAATATTTACTGACCATTTTCTACCTTTCAGGAGTTGAAGTAAGAGCTTAAGCATGTATTCATATTTAATTCACAAAATAACAAAAAGAGGAGCATATTAAAGTATAAACATTATAAAGAGCTGAAAGTTCATGGTTTTTTCAGGTGGCCAGGAAGGTTGACAGGCCTACTAGCACAGTGTAGCAGGCCTCTGCAGGGAGAAACTGCTGAGTCAGAGCTGTTTTCTCCAACCCTTACCTCCTCAGACCTCTTCAAAGAAAATAAACCCTTTTGAGCTGTCCCAGCGTGTTTCTAGGCCATGTCTAATGTATAGATTGGCTTGTTTAATTTACAACAGTATTGCTTTTCTAGTGTCTCAGCGTATATGTCTCTTATTTTTGTTGCTTATGTATTAACTTGTTCTTAAGTATATTAATGTTGTTTATTGATCTATTTTAGATTTTTTGTTGTCCACTTCTAAACTTGGAAGACAAATATGCTGAAGTGTGTGATTTCTTAATTTAGAAGACAGTATCTTTGACCATTTTATCAATTTACACCACATTTAAGTGATAAAGTTGCATCACATTAATCAATAATTTACAGAAAAAATTATCATTGACTATCTGATAAAGATAAAGAATGTTTTTTTGTCATTTGAGATTGAAAACTATAATGAATATAGCCACAGATGTGGGAACAAAGTTAAAATAGACACTTGCTAATTCAGGAGTTATTTCACTTGTATTTCTAATAGAATCATATTTAGTTACATTTCTAAACTTACCATTAATAAAAAGAAAGAAAAGTACTTAAAATAGTTTTGGGGTAACCATACCTTTCCTTATATTCTTGCAATTTTAATTTAATTGTTTTAACTTGGTGCCAACACAAGGACTGGGGAAAAAGATTTATGCGAGAAAAAGCTGTTGCCCGGAATTTCAGTTCAGAGACATCCAGTCTTTGCATGGTTCTGGGAAACTAATGAAAAAAAAATCCCTGAAAGATCAGTCTTCTGACTAGTAGATGGTTCAGTAGACAGCATACATGATTTTATCACTATTACTATTTTTGTTGTGGTCTAGGGGATTGAATTCAGGGCCTTCGCCATAAGCTACATCCCCAGCCTTTTTACTTTGAGATACAGTTTTGCTAAGTCACTCTGCTTCCCCAGCTGTGCTTGAACTTTAAATCCTCTTGCCTCAGCCTCCCACAATGTTGGGCTTACAGACATGTACCAAAATGCCCATTTTCCTTTATTATGTTTTGCTCCCCCCAAATTTCCCCCTAAAATGTGTGCATTTACTTGCCTGCCTGAGTTTTAATGTGACGCTCTGCGATGCTCAGAGAAGAGCTGGTGCACAGGACCATCAGTGTGAACATCTGCCATTACCATCCAGAACTGCAAATGGGCCCAGCACCTCCTGAGGTTACATTCACTGTCTCCTGTGTTCCAGAGCCCTCTACACTCCTTCAAAGCAGCCCAGCCGCCTCATGACATTCTCTCAGGTGTGCTTTGTCTTTTGATTCCCTTAATAACACCTTCATGCAGCAGTTTATCATTTTAACTTTAAGATTTTTCTTTGAAGGATTGGGCACTTTGTGCTTCATGAAAACCACAGTACCAAATCCAATCTTATATAATCTTCCCTAACATTTCCTTTTAGACATGTTATAGTTTCGCATTTTATATTTAGCTTCATGATGCATTTTGAGTTCGTTTTTGTGTAAGATGTGAGGTATATATGGAGACTCTTTTTTTAGCATGAATGTCTGATTGTTGCAGCACCATCTAATGAAACACACAACTAGTTTTGGTACAAGACGTGAGATAATGTTGAAATTGTTTGTCTTCTTTCCAAGTTTTGTTCTTATTTCCTTCAGATGGAACATGAAGAGTTTTTGAAATTTTTATTTATTGGAAGTTGATCTTGGTGGGTATCCTGGTCATCTGGCCAATATAATATTTTCCATGAAAACCTCTTGTTACATAAAATAAAGACTGTTATATACATACTGTGTTATATGTTGCATCCATATTTGTTGGGTATTCATTTCACTTCTGAACAAATTGAAATAACAAATAAAAGTAAAATTTTAAGAGAAATTTAAGGGCTAGTGATTAGAGAACTATTGCAGTCAGTGTCAATTCAGGAAATATCATTTTTAAAAAGTGTCCCTGCTTAAACCTTACACCAAAATGAATTTCAAATCAGTCCAAGAGATTAATGCTAAAGTCATGAAAGATAGGAATAAAGCGCAAGAGAAATACTTTTATGTGATTTTTCAGATCAGCATGCTTTTGAAAGAATGGAAAAAGTCTAACTGTATATGCTGATACCTGTGAACAAAGCAACCGCACTGAATTTAACAATGTGTAATGGAAGGGTCACACTCCAAATGCCTGCCATTCTGGTCTTTTAATATGTACTTTTTGTCATGTCAGCTATTACTACACTGCCCTTTTTTAAAGGGTAGTAAATGAAAAATAAAACAAAAATATGTCACAAGACAGTCATGCTACAATGCTACTATGCTGTATATGGATGGATTTCTAAATATCTATGTAAATATATGTAAGTGTTCATTCCTATTTTTTTCTTTATATTCTGTATGGACTTAGAGTTTAGTATCTCAATACTTGATGGAAAATACATGTTCGATGTTATGCCTATGATGTCTGATATTCAGACTAATAGTGTGGGTAAACTGAACTGCATATGTTGCAGGGTAATAATAAACTTCTCTTCTGGAGAGTTAACAACCAAAGTTTGCAGATCAAAAATTGGAGAAAAAGAAAGGCTTCAAGGTCAGCCAACATTTTGGCCCTAGCCTTTCAAGGTCAGTGAAAACTCGGGACATAGGAGAATTTGTACTGTAACATCATGTAACTCAGTAGTGCCCCAAATTTTCTGATCAAGGAGATTATGTAGCCACAGAGGAATGTGATTGATTATGTATAGTGTGCCTAAGGAGAGTCACATGGAGAGAAAACTTTCTCTCAGGCTTCCACAGAGAGCAAATTGGTCAAGCAATGGCCGTGACTCATCCCCAAGGCTGACACTGACAAAGGATCTACAAACTGCTGTACAGGGTTTTGGGATAAGTCCTGAGGGTACCTGACTGACCTTATCTGATACAAAAGTTACAGTTTTTGTTATATAGGTCTTGCTTTAACTCGGTCTTAACCATCCAGCAGAAAAGTATAAAAATAGAGGTATATAATGTAAAATCATTAATATAATGAACTACCAATGGCTCAAGGCAACAACTTCTGTGGATAACCCACTTCTATTGTGTTCTGCTGATCTGTGTTAGATTTTTTGTTAAAAAAAAAAAAAAAAAAAAATATATATATATATATATATATAGAAGTAGCCATCCATGTTTTGAAAATCTGTAACATATGTATCGTTGTATGTTACCTGTTTATGTCATTTTTTCTCTTTGTTTTTGCTTCTATTTTTCACTCTTCAAGTTAAAATACAAATAAGTAAATTAAAATTGAAAAGAAGAATGGCAAAATCCAAAATCCATAAAAGAAAACATTGCTAGATTTGACCTCACATAAGTAAAATAATTTCTGTGTGTCAGTCATAAAGATAAAACGGAATTTTTTTTTATTTTAGGGAAGGGTCTACAGAGTATTCAGGGTCTTACTATTAGATTGGACTCATAGTGACGATCCTGTTTACAGCCTCCCAAGAGCTAAGATTATAGGTGCACGCCACCACACCCCATCTCAATCACTGTGTCAAAGTGCACCGGGGACTTGGCCAGCAGGACAGGCCCTGGGAAAAATTTAAAATAGGGCCAGCCACCTAGATCAGTGAGTTGGTCCAACGGTTGTGGGTTATTGTTAAACTGATTAACAGCTAGATCAGTGGACTAAAGTGCCTGCTTAGGCAGAGTGCAATGGCCAGGTTCAGTCCCGCAGGGTGCGCTGAGACGGTGCTAAGGCTTGGCATGGTGGCACACACCTATAATCCCAGCATTTGGGAAGCTGAAAACAAGAGAATCACTATGAGTCCAATCTGTGTAGTGAGACCCTGTGGACCCTATACTAACTAAATTAATAATAATAATAAATTTTAAAAATTAAAGCAGAAAATGCACCATTAACTAACAACAAAGTAAAATATAACAAGGAACAGATTGTTAGTCTGATTTTCTTTTATGTATAAAGAACTACAAATCAGTAAAAAAAAAAAAGTCTCATCATAGGGAATAAAAGAATCTTCACCTCGTGCAAAATTGCCTATTTCCAGTAGTAACAAAACACCAAATAAAACAACACTTATTTGTCATTTTTACTCATTATGCTAGCACAAACAAAAAGTGTAATTATACTCATTGTGTGATCCAGGTTGTGGGTAAATACATGCATTGCTTGTGAGAGTGTAATTTTCAAATCTGCTCAAATTTGGCAATATCTATTAAAACTAAAATGCACTGCTTAATCTTTTACATATACACATATAGGAATATTTATTGTATCACTAGTCATAATAGCAAAAATGAAAAACTATGTTCATCAGTAGGGACTGGCTATATAAAATGTGGTATTTTATGGGCTATTACACAGCCTTAAAGATGAGGCAGCTCTTTGTGGGTTGTAAGGAAAGGATCTCCAAGGAACTAAGAATAAAGTAAACCACAGAAGAAAATGTCAAACATGCAACATTTCAGCTAAAAATATATTAAGACCTGTGTAAGTGTAGAGCAACTCCTGAAGTGAACAATACCTCTGTTTTGTGACATGAAGATGTTTTAAGGGAAAAGTCAGTGGAAGTTTTTTCACTGATTATCCTTTTTCTGCAAAAAATATTTTAATTTTTATTTTATTTAATTGAAGAACAAATAGCAAGGAGACAGTTTCAAGACAAACTAACAGGACAGATTTGATACATTAATACATTGCAAACTGTTTTCATAATGTTTTGGTATCACAGAAGGTGCATACATGATATTATTCTTATAGACATTATTATAGCAGATGTCTCTTATCAGTAAATTAAGAGAGTGTAGCTGTTTACGTCTTATTTTTTATACCTGAATTATATCAAAAATTCAATAATTATTTTCCTACTGGATGACCGTAGTACTAGAAGCTGACATAATATCCTGTCCAACCACCATTAGTGCAGATCTTGCCTCTCATAGGATTATGTAGAAGCACAGCGTTATCTGTCCCAACTGTACTGTCTATACACACACATCATGATTCTTCCTTTCTACACCCTTTCCTTTGTCTACACCTGTCAAAGGTGGGCACTCTGTTGTCATTCAACTAACTTATGTGCTTGAACTCGACACCACAATCCAACACAATCCAGCATTCCACAACAATAGTGAGTTATTCAAAGAAGTTGTCGACCATAGCCATTTACAGCTCAGCTTAATATTATGGCCCCGCAACGTATACTTCATTTTTATACTTTTCTGCTGGATGGTTAAGACCTAGATACAGCAAGACTTATATACCAACACATGTACTTTATGTTTCTTATGTGGTCAGTGAAGTCCCCTCAGGGTTTATAGAATTCAGCTGTGAATCCATCAGGAACTAGACTTTCTTTGTCAGTAGGCCTTTTATTACATTTCATATTTCATTGGCTGCTATTGATTATTGAGAGTTGTTGTATCTTCTTGGTGCAGTTCTGGTAATTTGTACCTTTCTAGGAATCTGTCCATTTCATCTGTGTCTTCTATTCTGTGAGCATAAAGATTCTTAAAGTAGCTATTGACAATCTTCTGGATTTCCACTGGGTCTGTGGTGATTTCACCCTTTTCATTTCTTATTTCTTGTATTTGAACTTTTTCTTTCCTCTTTTTGATGAGGTTGGCTAGAGGCTTAACAACTTTATTTAGTCTTTCAAAGAACCAACTTTTTGATTTGTGGATTCTTTGAACTGTTTTCTTCATCTCAATTGAATTAAATTCTGCTCTAATCTTTATGAATTCTTCCCGTCTTTGCACTTTGACTTTCATTTGCCTTCTTTTTCTAGATGTCAGAGGTGCAACATTAGTGTGTTTATTTGTTCCCATTCTGTTTTCCTAATGTGTGAGTTCATAGCTATGATTTTCCCTCTAAGAACTGCTTTCATCGCATCCCATAGCCTCTGGTAAATTGTGTTTGAATTTTCACTGAATTGTAGATATTGTTAAATTTCTTATTTAATTTCTTCTGTGACTCATTGATTGCTGAGTAGGTTGTTGTTTAATTTCCATGAATTTAGTGTGTTTTTCTGTTTTCTTCTGTCATTTAGTTCATTTCACTGCACTGTGGTCAGATAATATGCATGGGATGATTTCTGTTTTCTTTCATATACTTATCAAGCATATGCAAAGCATACTTGATATAAGCATGACTTCTGAACTAGTATGTGATGTATTTTGGAAAATGACTCATGTGCAATTGAAAAAAATGCACATTCAGCTGTGGTTGGGTGGAACACTCTGTATATGTCCACCAGGTCCATTTGTTCCAAGTTCTGGTTCATATCTGCTACTTCCTTGGTAATTTTTTGTCTGGTTGACCTATCTTTTTGAGATAAGGGGGTGTTAAGGTCTCCTGTTAAGATTGTGGGCTTAGATATTAAGTTTTTTATGTCCATTAAGATTTGCTTGACATAGGTGGTGCTCCTGTGTTTGGTGCATAGATATTTATGAGTGTCACCTCTTGCTCTTAAATTTTTTCCCTACCCAATATATGTGGGCTTCTTTGTATTGTTTGATCATTCTTGGTTTGAAGGTGAGACTGTCTGAGAACAGAATTTCTACTCCTGCTTTTTTCTGAGGTGCTGGGGCATGTAGTATTGTTTTCCATCCTTTGACTTTGAGCCTATGAATGTCCTTTTCAGTTAATTGTATTTCTTGTATACAGCATATTGCTGGATTTTGTTTCCTAATCCACTGTGCCAGTCTATTTCTCTTAATTGGTGAATTGAGTCCATTTACATTGATGGTTATAATTGAAATGTGTTGACTTCTGTTTGTCATGGTGTTTACCTGCTGCTCTTTGCTCCTTTGTATCCTGTGTTTAATTGTCTGTCCCGTTTTGTGGGTTCCTTCCTTTCTCATTCGTGGAGTTCTGGTCTTTGTGGTCTCTCTCTAGAACATCTTTTAGTAGCCTGTGTAGGGAGGCTTTGTCATCATGAAATTCTTTAGTTGTTCTTTGTCGTGGAAGTATTTCACTTCTGCATCAAACTTGAAAGAGAGTTTTGCAGGGTATAATAATCTGGGTTGGAATTTGTTTTCATACAGGACTTGAAGAACTATGCTCCATTCTCTCCTTGCCTTCATGGTTTGTATAGAGAAGTTGGCTGTAATTCTGATGGGTTTTCGTTTGAATGTGATCTGCTTCTTCTCTCTAGCAGCTTTCCATATATTATTCTTGCGTTGGTTTTCTGAGATCTTGACTATTATATGTCTCAGTGTGTATGTACTTGGGTTGAAGTTATTTGGTGTTCTGTATGCTTTGTTTACCTGAATGTTGGTTTGTTTCCTCATATTTGGGAAGTTTTCTCAGATTACATATGCCCATATTCTTTTTATATCATTTGTATTGACCCCTTCATTCTCATTGATGCCAATTTATCTCACATTGTTCATCTTGGTGTCATCTTGTATATGATGGATTATTTTTTCCTGCCTTCTCATTGTTTTTAAGAGATCCTTTCTCACCTTTTCACTAGCTGTTCCAGCATCCTCTACATCTGAAACTCTGTCTTCACTTTCACTCAAACAGTTTTGTAGACTCGTGCTTGATATTTTTAGTTCTTCTATATCTCTTTGACTCTTCTTCATGCATTCTATTTCTTTTCTGAATTGCTCATTCCAGGATTCTGTTGTATTTCTCATCTCCTCTATTTTTTTATCCATGTCTTCTTTAGAGGTAGCTATTAATTCTTTTTCTGCAGAGTTTCTTCCGAATTGGGTTTCCTCCATATATTTCTGGACTTGTGTCTGTATTTCATATGGCTTGATTTCTAAGAATTCTTTTTTGATTTCAGAAGTTATTTCTGGTTTGAGTTCATCATGACCTTTCTGCTGTTGTTTCTTTGCTTCCAATGCTGTTAATTAATATGTTTCAGCTGGAACAGTGTTCTCTGCACTTGTTCTGAGTGAGTATTGGGTTTTCCAGATGTCTCTGGATTTGATTCTTTATTTCAGATGCTATGTATTCACGTATTTCTTTTTTATTTCAGGCATTAATTCTTGTCTGAGTTCCTCTATACCTTTCTGCTGTTGTTCCTTTGCTTCTGTTTCTGTTAATTCACTCACTTCAGCTGAGGTAGTGTCCTCTGCACTTATTGGTGGACTCAAGTCTTGAGATTGCGTTTTTCTCCTTGTCTTTGTCATTTTGTATAGTACTGACTCTTACCTTTGGTGTACAGCTTTGGTGTAACTGTAGCCTTAGCTCAGAAGCTGTCCATCACACTCACCAGGCTGGCAGGGATGGATTAAGTGCCCGGAGTGTCACCAAAAGTTCTTGCTCCCATTGTGGGCTTGGGGGCAGTGGCTAAGGGGAGTTTCCAGGTAGGTCTGTCTGAGTTGTCTCAGGCAGGTCTCTGTCTAGGATGTCTTGGGGCCTGAGGCTCTGGATTGTGCAGAGCATGCAGGGAGAAGCCAAAGGTTCTCCCTCAGACTCACCACACACTCACTGAACTTTGATGCCCAGTGATTCAGGGAAATTCCCACTTGCTCAGTGAGCTTTAGGTGCAGGCGATCCAGGGAGTTGCTGGTGAGTGGGCCCTGAGGTTTCAGGCTGGTCACTCGCTTGGAGGGCTTGGGGGCGGGGATCTGGGTAGCGTGCACAGGAAGAAGCCAAAAGTTCTCCCTCAGACTCACCACACACTCACTGATCTGGGAAGCCTGGTGAGTCATGCAAATTCCCACTCTCTGGGAGGGCTTAGGTGCGGGATCCAGGAGGCTGCCAGAGTGGGCCATATTGTCTCAGGCTGGTTGCTTTGTCTGAGTGGGCATAGGGCAGGGTTGAGGAAGATGGCGGAGTCGGCCCTGCTGTCTTAGGCAGGTCAAAAAATAATATTTAAAAAATAAGATAATTTAAAATCTAAGTGATGGGGCCAGGGAGATGGCTCAATGGATTAAGCACTTCCCTGGCAAGTGCATGGGCCTCAACTCAATCTCCAGCTCCACCAAAAAAGAAAATCTAAGTGACTGTTTTCAATATGGTACTTTAAAAGCTCCTTAGGTTCTCACTCTCAAGATGACAAAGTTAAGAATCTGGCTCCTCAAACAGTGCCTTAAACATAGGCCTTTAGTTGTGCAGAGGAAGAATCTAAAACTCAGTGCCCTTCTGAACATAGATATCCAGTCTCTGATGGATGCTCAAATGACAAGACACTCGTTTTCATGAGCTCATATTAGCTTAAATTTAGTGTGCTATAATATAACAGTGGAACAAAGCATACATGATGGGATGGAGATGTCACATACACATTTGAGGTCTGCATGAGAATTTTCTTAATAAAAGAACATTTTTAACATAAGCAATAAAATAAAATGAGCAGGTAAATGTTGCATGTTTATCAACATATAAAAATAAAGCTGAACCTAGGCATGGTGATGTATTCTTGTAATCCCAGCACTCTAAGAAGCTTAAGCAATAGGATTGCAAGTTCGAGTTCAGCCTGAGCAGTTAAGTGACTTAACAAGACCCTGTTTCTAAATAAAAATAAATACATAAATAAAAAAGAGCTCAACATGTAACTAAGTGAAAGGACTGGGTTCACTTTCCAATAATGGGTAAAACAAAAGACAAAGATGCTTAAAGAAAACACACAAGACTTAGTAATGGCAGCCTCAGATGATTGGAGAATAAGAGATATTATTTTTAACTTGTTTAAAAATCTACATTTTTCTAATTTACTTTCTTATTTCTTTTTGTATTTTAGGGCAAGGTCTACAGGGTGTTCAGGGTCTCACTACTAGATGGGACCCATAGTGATCTGCTTTTTGAAGTCTCACAAAAGCTGGGATTATAGGCACACACACCACCACCCCTAGTCTCAATTGTCCTCTCTACATGCCTCAGGGGTGGGGATGGCATGGCAGGCCCAGGGACTGAACCCCAGCCCCTATGCCTGCTTGCAGGCACTTTACTGCACTGAGCTATTTGGCCAGTCCCCTACATTTTCTAATTTTCCACATTGAACATGGATTGACTGAATAGTCCTTTTTGGCTGTTCATGTTTATGTAACATTACCTTGGCTAATTAATTTACTCTCTGTTATAAAAATCAACAAATCAACATTTTGTCAATGATATAGTTTAAAAATTCTAACCAAAACTCATGCTAGAATTTAATCCTCACTGTGAAATATTAAGCTGGGCATGGTGGTATATGTCTATAATCCTAGCATTCTAGAAGTTGGAGTCAGGAGGATCCAACGTTTGAGATCAACTGGGGCAATTTAGTGACTTAGTGAGATCTTGACTCAAAATTAAATAAATAAATAAGTAGGCTTGGGATGTAGCTCAGTGTGAAGGCCCTGATGTCAGCTCCCACAAGGGGGGGAAGAGGGGAAACAGTAAGGACTTTCAGGGGTGATTAGGACATGAGGGTTGTTCTTAGGTTAATGAGTTCCCTCAAGATTGAGTCTGCTATGAGAGTCAGTTTGGCTTGGTTTTACTATGTGATGTCTTCTGTGCTATGTTACAGTACAGCAAAGCTAATGCCATGCTTGGACTTCCCAGCTGTCTTAGTTACTTTCTCCTTGCTGGGACAAAATGAGTGACACCCACAAGTTAAAGGAGGAAAGGTGTATTTTAGTTCATAGTTTGTAGAGGTTTTAGATCTTGGAGTCAGCTGGCTTTAAGGCACAACAGCAGAACAGAGGCAAAAGAGTTCATGGCATACAAGCCAAGAGGCAGCAAGACACAAAAGCTTTCCCCTTCATTTTATCTAGGCTATAAGTCTATTGGTTGGGGCCACCCACAACCAGGTCTTCCTTCTTCAAAAAATCCACTCAGCCAGACCCAGAACTATGCGAATCACTGGACTATTCCAGTACATGATCTGACATTAGACATCCACAGTCCAGTATCACACACACACATGATCCAGTATCACACATCTGTAATCTAGACTAGTCACTTCCAAAAGCCCCATCTATAAGCATATGAGACTTTAGGGAGACATCGAGATGCAAGTCACATTCTAGCCCTGCACCCCCCAAAACATGGACATACTCCTTTGTGCAAAATGCATTTAATCCATCTGTAAGAGTTGTGAAAGTCCTAACAGTTTCAGCATTGTTGAAAAGCATAAATCTTGATTCTCCTCTGAGATTTAAAGAAAACTCTTAACTGCAAGCCAAGTGAAAAGAAAGTTAAATACTTTCAACATAGAGTAGCACAAGATAAACATTCCCATTCCAAAAACAAGTAGGGCGATGAAAAAGAATAAAACCAAAAAGAAAAAAAAATCCAGCAAGGCAAACATTAAATGCCATAGTTCTATATCCTAACACTTAAGGAAATCTATTGCAAGATGTGAACTCTGAAGAGCTTGGATGGCCCTGCTGCTATGACACTCTGGGTTGTTATAGCCCTCAGGGCTCCTCTTTTGGGCCAGCTTTGCTCACTCTTTGGGGCTTTCCTCAGATGAGCCATGTTCCTCACTGCTCCAAACACCTGGAGTCTCCAATGCACTTTCAGCCTCACACTCACAGCTTTACACACTGCCCCCTCAGGAGCACACTGCCTAGCCTCTCAGCCCTTCTGAAATCTGGTTGGAAGCTTTACTCACCCCACAGCTCTTACATTCTGCATACACCTAAAACCAACACCATGTGGATGGTGCAAAGGTCCCCAACTGCTGGTTGGAGCAGTAACAAGACTTCCTTCTCTCTTGTAGGATTCAAGTACCTGAATTGCTGAGTGCTGTGAACCCAATCCCAAAGAACAGACTCCTTAAGCTGCAGCCCTTCTGGAACATGATGCTTTGGGTACTCTTCTCAAAGCAAAGTCTTTTGCTTTTCAAATTTGGAGGCTGCAAAGGGTAGAGTCCTGCTGGTGATTGTGATGCACTCCTGTCATTTCTCTGCTGTACATTTCTAAAGCACTTGGCTTTTTATTGATAATCTTTTCAGCGAGCAAGTTTTCTTCTGCTCCATCTTTGTAGTCTGCAACTTTCCCAGAGCTTCCTTTCTGGCTAAACTCAAAATATTTTAAATCGTTCAGCTGAGTCATTTGCTGTTTTTGTTTTTTTTTTTTTAAAGAAGAGGATGAGTGGAGAGACAAAAGAAAGTGGAGGGAAGAAGGGGGGAGGGAATAAGGGAAGGCGTGGGAAGAAAGAAGAAAGAAATATAAGACAGGAAAGGAAAAGCAAAAGGGAAAGAAAAAAGCAAAAGGGAAAGAAAAAGAAAAGAACTGGTTATTTGCTCCTGATCGTCAAGGTAGAGCTGGCTAACAGCTCCCAGTAGTGGTCATGCTACTGCCTCAACATTTCTTCTTCCAAACTATCCTGGGTCCACAAGACCCACAGTGATCTCTTCCTGTAAGAAGTCCTTTGGCACTTCTGAGACAAGTTTAGCTAGCCTTTCAAAGATTTTGAATTTAGCACATTCTTCTGCTCCATGTTCAATTCTTGACGAAGAGGTCAATATCAGATACCTTAGCTATACCTCTTGCACCTCCCCTCAATAAATTAACAAAGTTTGGACCCAAATGTGTTCCGTCCAGCAGGTCAGTCAATAAGGGTCACCTGGGAGAGGAGCGGGGAATGGAGGAGGGGACAAGGGACAGGAGATGCGAGAAATGGAGACAAGACAGGATTCTGATCAAGTCTCGTTTATTCAAGGAAGCAACATGGCTTTTATAGCAGGGGGAGAGGAAGTCAGCATCACTGATGACACAGGCATACTAAGGCAATCTTATAGGCTAGAGGCACTCATGTGATCCGCTGGGGTAGTATGCAGCAGGAAGTCCTGACGTGGCAGCTTTGCAGGAAGAGAAACCTATTTCCATAAGAAAATGGAGGCTCTGGGGCTATCGTGCCCCCCACAAAAATGCATATTAAAAAACAATATGCGGGGAGATGTTATAAATCTTCTTTTTTCAAACAAGACATTATTTTTTACTAAAGGTTTTCTGAGTTGTTATTAATATAGATACAATTGACATTTAATACGAGCTTTGTAAAACAATTC
This sequence comes from Ctenomys sociabilis, assembly GCA_004027165.1. NCBI lineage: Eukaryota > Metazoa > Chordata > Mammalia > Rodentia > Ctenomyidae > Ctenomys > Ctenomys sociabilis. The sequence continues at coordinate 46,287 of PVKA01010102.1, read as the reverse complement.
TGCATTATGACTGTTAGGACAATTCTACCTTTTTGGGTTTTTTACTTTGTGATCCACAAATAATACTTCACTTCATAATGACAAATCTTTGTAAAATAAGGATAAGGCAATATTATTTTTTATTATAACTTTCTTTTATTTTGAAGAGTAAGAACAAAAGCAAAAAAACCAAAAAAGACACAAACAGGGTAACATATAACAATACATACATTACACATTTTCAAAATAAGAATAGCAGATTAACAATTATCTACTTTTTGTAAATTTATTTTGTTTCTTTTTCTTTTTCTTTTTTTTTTTTTCTTTTTTTTGCGATATCAGGGATCAAACTCAGGACCTTGCACTTGCCAGACAGGTGCTTAAACAACTGAGCTATATCCATGAAAATAATAAAAATTATTATTTTTATTAGAAACTATATAGAACTGCACTAAATAGAATAATAGAAATTCAACAATGGTTGTTACACTGAATAATGTCTTAAAATTAGTTGTTTAGGGAGCCAGGGAGATGGCTCAGTGGAATAAGTGCTTGCCTGGCGAGCGCAAGGGCCTGAGTTCAATACCTGGTTCTGCCCAAAAAAAATAATAATAATTGTTTAGATTACCACACGTAAGCATGCTAAATTGGTTCTAAAATGTTATAAGAAATTAAAAAGGAGAAGAAAAAATAATTTAAGCATTAACTTATCCTTTCTTTTTTTGACTCATTTTTAACTTTATTGTAAATCAATAATTACATAGTAAATTAAAAATGCTGAAATGTGAAAGATATAAGATGTAGACAGCTGGGCGTGGTGGCGCATGCCTGTAATCCCAGCACTCGGGAGGCTGAGGCAGGAGGATTGTTGTGAGTTCGAGACCAGCCTGAGCTACAAAGTGAGTTTAAGGCCAGCCTGAACTGCATAGTGAGACCCTGTCTCAAAAAGGCAAAAAAAAAAAAAAAAAAAAAAGATGTAGACAGTGAATTTTAGAAAAATATTTCTGAAGTGAATACATAACATGAGATTAATAACAGATTTCACATTGTAAAAAACTATTTATAAACTTAAATGAATATAACAATAAAATTGTCTAAAATAAACAAGAAGAAAAGTTTACAGATCAGTACTATAATAGTTCACTCTGTACTAAAATCAAGAAACATATTCATATAATTAGAATTCACAACGTAGAATAGAGTAGGCAATAAATATTTAAAGATTCAAATTTTCTGAATTTAGTTAATATTATAGCACTACATTTCCAAGAAAAATGAACCTTTTACATAAGAAATATGAATAAAATCATACCAAGATACACAAAAATGAAACTGTCCAAAACTATTGTAAAAAAATCATTAAAGCATATACATAGAAAAAATATTAGCTATGGAAGAACAAAATTAAATACTATCTTATTCCACATTAAAGAAAAGAACAAGTAGGTAAGAAACTAGACTTATTTATTCAAAGGAATGAAAAAATATCTGTCCTCACTAAATTTTGTACTTAGCAAACATACAATATTGAGCTTACAGGTCGAGCCAGGTATGATGGCTCATGCCTAGAATACTAGCCCTCAGAAGGCTGAGGCAGGAAGATTGGCATGAGTTTGAGGCCATCCTGGGCTATACATAGTAAGTTAAAGGCCAGCCTATACTACAGAGCAAGACCATGTCTCAAAACAAATAAACAAAAAAAATTATAAGTGGAGCTAGTCTCACATGTGCAATAGGTAATGATGTGAGATGCTGGTAGAGACTATGGCAAGCTAGAACAAATCAGTACTTCCCAAAGGCATCCTAATCAACAAATTAAAAACCACTCCGCCTGCCAAACAAGATATTCTCAAATCTCCCTCTTTTGTAAACTTTGACCTGAATTTTTTTTGGTCTGAAGTCAATAAAGAAATGAAATTGTAAAATATAAAATGCTTTGTGTTTGTTTTGAAGTACTCTATTGATTTAAAATTAAAATATCAACATTAAGAAGTAATAAAATATAAAATATACTTGCAAATTCTATCTTTATCACAGTATTCTAACTTTTTAAATAAAGAACAATGAGAATTTTTCTGGTTTTTAGTACAATTATTTTGAAATGGTCATGGTCAGTACAGTTATGGACAGGATTTGTATACTCACCTATTTTTTCATAAAACTTTTGGTGAATATCATTTATCTATAACTGCACAGTTTTTTTTTAAATTGCAGATGTACGTGTACCAATTTAGTTTTCTACATGATGGCTTAATGGATACACATGCATTCTTTTGTCATAATTTATAAATGTCAGAGTTCTGGAAATATCCTTAAATAAGAATTTTATCCGCTTAAATATTTACAACTTGTGTAAAGCAAAAATGAATGTAATTATAATGAGCAGTGAGGTTTGCTCATATTCTTTGATGTTTGCCAAAAGAAGAATAAAAAGTTAAAGAATTAAATAAAAAAAGAAAACTAAAAGTAAAATCTTTCCCGTTATATAAACTTGAAATATTCTGATAACTCCAGACTTACCATATAGAAAGTAACAAAGACCATAATTCAGAAGGCAAGAGAAGTTGCTGTAAGGTCCTGGATAAAGAATAAAGAGCTGTCAAAATGGTAGTTATGCAGAAGTATGTAAAATATAATTATATTAGATGAACCCATTTAAAAAGTCATTCAAGATTTCCACAAAAATATTAAACAATATTCAGAAAATTGACTAAATATTAATTCAAAATTAAATTAAATATTTCAAAATAATATTCAGAAATTATAGTTAAATTGTGAGTCCAACTAAGAGGCCAGAATGTAGTGTATCATATGTATGAATCTGTGATCAATCCAGAGTACTCACGTAGTATTTGATTAGGTTAATACATACAAAAACTTTTTCAACTAAGAAAAAGTTTTCATGATAGTAAAGAATTACTAAGCATAAAACATAACATAAATAATGGAATGGAAAATATATGACCAGAACTTCTAACAGTTTGAGCATAGGATATCACACAAAGTTCTAGTATGTGGTGGACGTGGACAGTGTCCCTGATGCTTACTGGTGGCCAGGTGTCACTTGTGAGACTGAGCTACTGCTATTTCCTTGATATCCACACTGTAGACCCAGACAGAATCATGACCCATAGGGTGCAGGAGAAGTCCATTTGTAGAGTGTGCTGATGGAAATATTTTGTTTTTTCTTTTTCTTTTTTTTTTTTTTTTTGTATTTTAGGGAAGGGTCTACAGGGTGTTCAGGGTCTCACTACTAGATCAGACTCATAGTGGTCCACTTGTTTACAGCCTCCCGAGAGCTGGGATTACAGGCATGTGCCACCACGCCCAGTTTCAATTGCTGTCTCAATCTGCCCCAGGAGGCAGGGCCGGCACAGTAGGCCCAGGGACAGAACCCCTGGCCCTTGTGCCTGCTTGCAGGCACTTTAATCCACTGAGCTATTTGGCTGGCCCTGCTGATGGAAATATTTTCCTGCTGTATACAAAAGAAGCATTGAAAGACTGCTGTTGTGCACCTCTTTTTCACCAGTGTTTAATTGTTTGCCCTATTTGATGGCTTCTTTCACTTCTCATTCATGAAATTGTGGCAATTTTTATTTCTTTCTGGAATATCTTTTAGTAGTCTGTATAGGGTTGGCTTTGTCATCATGAAATTCTTTACTTGTTCTTTGTCATGAAAATATTTCAGTTCTACATTAATCTTGAAAGACAATTTTGCAAGGTACATCAGTCTGGGTTGGAGTTTGTTTTCTTGAAAGACCTGAAGTACTTTGCTCCAATCACTTCTTGTCTTGATGGTTTGTGAAGAGAAATCTACCATTATTCTGATGGGATTTCTTTAAATGTGATCTGTTTCTTTTCTCCAGTGGCTTTTAGTATACTTTTCCTGTGTTGAATTTCTGGCATCTTGATTACCATATGTCTGGGTGTGGTTTTAATTGGGTTGATGTTATTTGAAGTTATATATGCTTCAGTTACCTGAATGTCAGATTGTCTTCCCATGTTTGGGAAGTTTTCTGCTATTACTTCTGCCCATATTTTTTATGACATTTATATTGACTCTTTCTTTGTCTTTGATGCCTATTAGTTTTATGTTGTTCATTTTTGCATCATCTTTCAGATGTTGAATTATTTTTTCCTGCATCCTAGTTGCTTTTTAGCTATTGGGTCACCCTTTATTTATTTTCTTTCATATTTTTATTGAAGAACAAATAACAATGAGACAGTTTCAAATCAAATTAGTTGAACAGATTCAATAATTAATACACTGCCATCCTAGTTGTTTTTGAGAGATCTTTCCTTACCTTTTCAGTAGCTGCAGTGGTATCTTCAAAGTCTGGAAGTTTATTTTCACTTTCATTCATACAGTTTGCCAGCTTATTATTGAGATTTTAATTTCCTGTATATCACTTTGAATCTGTTTCATGCACTCTATTTATTTCCTATATTGCTCATTCAAGGATTCCATCATTTTTCTATTCTATACTTTCTTATCAGTGTCTTCTTTAGAAATACTTAGAACTTCTTTCATTATAGTTATCATTTCTATTTTTACTTCAGAAATTATTTCGGATCTGGTTTCCTCTATACCTTTCTGCAGTTGTTTCTTTACATCAGATGCTATTATTTCAGAGATTTCAGGTGTGTGATTTCCAATTTCTTCTATGCTGTTGCCTCCTGCATTTGTTCTGGGTGGGCTCAGGGCCTGAGAATGCATTTTGCTCCTACGCTTTGTCACTTTGATAGCACTGTCTTCTCACCTTTGCTGCAGAGCTTTGGTGCAGTTATTACCTTAGCACTAGGTTGGGATCTACCAAGTTCCAACTCATCCAAGTGGGTGTGGCTTGGGTCCTGCTGCTGTGCTCCACTTCTTCCTGCTGCAGCTTTTGGAAGTAAACCCACTGTGCCACTCTGGCAAGATGTTCTGCTTTTGGATCAGATGGGTGAGTCTTGCCTCTAGTCTCTCTGCAAAGAGTTATGCCACAGGGTTCTACACTAGACCACCAGGCCTGCATACTGGCTGGAGTGAGGATCCAGAGGGACCCTGGCAGTCTCACTCCAAGGAAATATTATTCTTTAAAACAAAAAATTGATACAGGGTCTCACTATGCAATTTGGACTCATCATGATTAAGCCTTCTGTCTCAGCCACCCAGTGCTGGGATTACAGGCGTGTGCCTCCATGCCTGGTTCTGCAGTGGCAAGGTGTCAGCGCAGTATGCAGTACCAGGGATTGAACTTGGGACCTTGTGCTTGCCAGGCACGCACTTATGCCACCAAGCTATCTCCCCAGCCGAAAGATGTTTCAAAACTGATTTTTTTTTCTTTTTAAGACAGGGTCTCGTTATGCAGTTCAGGCTGGCCTTGAACTCCCTTTGTAGCTCAGGCTGACCTTGAATTCACAGCTATCCTCCTGCCCCAGCCTCCTGAATCCTGGCATTCCAGGCACACACCACCATGCCCAGCTCAAAACTGAAATTTTAAAAAGTAATATTTGTAAAAATCCCATCAGTTAGTTATTTATAATTAGGGAAATTAAAATTCATTTTGTGATTATTGTTAATTTTTTGAGCCACAGATACCTTTTGCAAAATGAGCATCTAACTTCTGAATTTAGGGCATGTATGACAGTTTGTATTTGCACGTTTATGAGCTTTGAGACTCAATCATTTACCTGACGTGGAAATAATTAAAATAAATCTTATGTTCTTATACAGCACTTCAGGGATAGGTACAATACATCAATTTACTTGACGACATAAAAAGTAAGCTGGGTTCTGCATTTAACCAGGCTGGAAGTGGAATGTCCTTTCTATCCTGGCCCCTTTCTCACAGATCACAAAGGAAAGGCAGCATTGGGCAAATGGACAGGTATCTTGTTGGGAGGTAGAAAACCTACATTCAAGTATTGGTATAGCAACAGTCAGCAAACTGGGCTGAGGCATCGCTCTCACTGGAGAGTGATCAGAAGAAAGAAATCACATGTGCAGTGGATTGTGGGATGGTGTTTTGTTGGCAGCTGGTGAATGGCAGAGCTGGAACCAGGTGAGCTGGCTCCATAAGGTGTCTTTAATGACCACATGATAATGCTAATAAGGATGCTCTCTATTTTTTATGACCCTTCCCCATGTCCATGAGTACTGTGTCCCTCTTTGTCTCTCTCACTGTCTCTGTCTGTCTCTCTGTTTCTCCATCTGTCTCTGTTTGTCTGTCTGCCTCCCTGCCTGTCTGTCTGCCTGCCTACCTGCCTGCCTGCCTGTCTCTCTCTCTCTCTCTCTCTTTCACACACACACACACACACACACACACACACACACACACACACACACACACCCTGTGTACTGCTGTGTCCCCAGTTCCCAACAGAAAATAGTTGTTAAAAAAAATTTTGTGAAAGAAAAGGTTGTAAAATCAGGCATGATGGCACATGCCTCTAAACCTGGCACTCTGTAAGGCTGATGCAGGAAATCATATATTCAAGTCCAAGCTGGGTAACTCAACAACTTAGAGAGACCCTGTCTTAAATAAAAATCAAAAGGGAACTGCAGATGGAGCTCAGTGCAAAAATACTGGCTTTAATCCCCAGTACCACAAGACAAAAAAGTTGTAGAAAGAAGTCTTTCCCCTGTTCCTACAGCACCCTGTGATTCCAGTTGTCATTTTACTTACCACATTGTGTTGTATGAGGTGGAACTGCTCATGCCTCTAGCATTAATTACTTCTGGGATATTTTGAAATAAACTTAACTAATGCACCTACATCTGAGCTCGATCATTTTAGTGGTATTATCACCAAGAACACACATACACACACATAGTTGATGAGGCTGGGTTTCTCACTTGTTGTAGAAAGGGAGGCATCTATAGTAAAGGGTGTTAGAAAAGACACGAAATTCAGGCTTTGACTGAGTGACTTGGAGGAATTTCAAAGGGAGTTATTATTTCATTTAAATTGTGTTCTGTGAGAAAATGACACAATACAGTGACTGGATATTTCAATAAATCTTATCTACAAGGAGGACAGACTAGAGTAAAGCCAAATTTCTACATAAGAAAGAAACAGCAGTGACTCAGTTTCATTAGCAGCGGGCTACTTTGTTATATCTGTGCTTTGGCCAATGTTTTGTCTAGGATCAGACACTGTAGGATGATAATGCTTGGGGTCTTGATCTGTTAGTGTCACAGAGCTTTGTCTAATGTTAGCAACCTTTGTGTTCACCAGAGCACCAAGACCTAGGTTGGTGTTGTTGCTACTGCCAGGCCAGCTCCTAGGAACACCAAGGCCTGGCTGCTAGTGCCTTTCCAACCCCTGGATGTTAGGAAATGCTTTCTTCTTTCTCAGATAAGCGTTTTACTAGAAGAGCATGTGTGCAGGAGCCTCCTACATGAAATTCCAAGAGGCTCCTGGCTGCTTTTCCATTTCACAGGTACTTCTGACTGTAGGCCTTTGGTTTTTTGACACCCCCCCCACACACACACACCGCATTCTCTCCATCCACCCATATATCTGGACCAATCCCAAGTCCTAACTCTTGTATGGGTGAGTAGGAAGTGGGACAAAATTCATCAGTCCAAGCAGGTTTATTAAACCTGAGAGGACCTCTCTCTGTGTACACAGCAGAGATAGTGTCTCTTATAGTCTAAAAGGCCTCTTTTAAAATAGCATCTATTTGGTGGGTTTTTGGGAGGGTGGTTCAAACAAATGTCAGGCTTATGCCTTGCTGATGTGTCTGTCCTCTCTAAGCTGCTGGAATGTATGCAGGGGAGTGCTTAGGGCCTGCTAACATCTCTTTTGTAAGCTGCAGGTGTGTTTTCTGTGACCTAAATAAAATGAAACCTATATTTCATTAAGATGGTGGGTAGGCTGATGGTGTCCACATCTGGGCTTTATTTATGTGGCCATCTCTAACCACTGTACCCCAAAAAGCTTCCACATTTGGTAAGTGCTGGCTAAATTTGTGCTTTCCTGATAGCAGACAGACTATCAAGCAGTATGGCAGGAAGCGCGTGGGCCAGGTGGTAACCTAGGCCTCATGTTTGCTTCTTATATTCTCCTCAGGAGCCTCATTCTTTCCCAACAACTATCACTTTTCAGTGGAAGACTGTGCATTAGGAGTTGGAGACACAGCATTACATAAGAGGAATAAGCTCTCTTCTGATGTGTCAAAGTTTGAGTAAGTCCTCCCAAAACGGAGATGAGAGCCATGAAGAGCTCCACTCACACGTAGTAGGCTATTGACCAGTCACAGAAATAAATTGCTGGACTTGTTAGTGAGAGGCACAAGGAGATTCATTAGGCAAAAGGAAGTACATATGCAGAAGGGGGTGTAGGCATATGATGAGACTTAGTATGGTCTGAGGCTAGGGCTATTTATATGTTTTGGGGGGTGAACTTGTGGATTGAGAGAAAGTTGGGGTTCAAAATATGGATAAAAGGCAGAGGTGTATTTTACATGTGAAAATTAGAGAAGGAGCTACCCTAAGGTTTACTAAATTTTTAATACTCTCTCTTTTTTTTTTTTTTTGTGGAACTAGGGATTGAACTCAGGCCCTTGCCAGGGAAACACCTACTCTACTGAGCCATCTCCCCCTCAGTAGAATACTCTTAGAAATTCTTTTGCAGTGAATTTTCTAAAAGGGAGCAAGGCATTATAATCTTAAGTAACTTTGCATCCTGAAGCTACAGTGTTCTTCAAAGAAGAAGGTATACATCATACCTTGATGTCATGGCCTAGATCCAATGATATCAAAAAGGGACAAATGCTTTAAAGATACCATCTGTTGCACTGAGATTTTATTTAGATTGAACTCTCTCTCTCTCTCCCTCTCTCTCTCTCTCTCTCTCTCTCTCTCTGTATGTCTTTCTGTCTCTCTCTCTTTCCTTTTTTTTGTTTTCTTTCTAGAGACAGGATCTCACTATATAGTTCAGGCTGGCCTTGAACTTGCTATGTAGCCCAGTCTGGCTTGGAACTCATAGCAATCCTCCTGCCTCAATCTCTTGAGTGGTGAAATTACAGGAGTGAGCCAGAACTACATCGCTAGAACTTACTTTTTTTGTTTATTAATTCTTTTAAGGTTATAATCTTTTAATAAAAGTTTTGTATTTATGGAACATCTTATTTAATTCATATAATATGCATGATATAACAAACAAGAGAAAACTGAGACAAAACTATTAGTGCAATTTAAATAATTTTTTGAGATAAGGTCTCACTATGCAGCTCTGGCTGGTCTTGAACTCCCAATGACCTCCTGGAATTACAGATATGAATACCATGCACATCTCCAATGATCCTGTCTTCTGTTTACTCATGAGATACACCTACCACATTTTTTGTATTCTAAATCATTACACAAACATTTTAACATTTCCTTAAAAAAACAATTACTTGTTTTTATGGTTGGGCTCTAAAATAAAGTGTTCTGTTTACCAATGTTCGTGGCATAGAAATATTATTATTTATAAAAAATTTGCAGATCAAAAATTGGAGAAATGGAAGGGCTGCAAGGTCAGCCAACATTTTGGCCCTAGCCATTCAAGGTCAGTGAAGACTGAGGACATAGGAGAACCTGTACTGTAACATCATGTAACTGTTTACCAATGTATGTGGCATAGAAATATTTAAATATTATTTATAAAAAAACACGACAAGTCAGATTTTTAAATTGACTTGGAGCAGTTGTGCTCCAAATTTTCTAATCAAGGAGATTATGGAGCCACAGAGGAATGTGATCAATGATGTAGAGTGTGCCTAAGGAGAGTCACATGGAGAGAAAACTTTCTCTCAGGCTTTCACAGAGAGAAATCTGGTCAAACAATGGCCATGACTCATTTACATGGCTGACACTGACAAAGGATCTACAAAGTGCAGTACAGGGTTTTGGGATAAATCCTGAGGGAATTTGACTGAGCTTATCAGATACAAAAGTTACATTTGTTGTTATATAGGTCTCACGCTATCTTGGTCTTAACCATCCAGCAGAAAAGTATGGAAATGAAGTATATAAAGTAAAGCCATATTAATATGCTGAGCTGTAAAAGGCTCTAGTCAACAACTTTTGTGGATAACCCACTAATATTGTGGACTGCTGGACTGTGTTGGAATGTTTTGCTGAATTCAAGCACCTATAATAATTGAATGCCAATAGAATACCCATCTCTGACAGAACTTAACAAAAAAAGGGGATACAAAGGAAGGACCATTCTGTATTTGTATATACAGAACAGTTAGGATAAATATAGAGCTACTTTCACATAATTCTATGAGAAGAAAGATTTGCACTAATATTGTTTGTACTATGGATAACCACTAGGAAGATAACAACGTAGAAAGCATTAATTGTTGAAGCTGCCACGCTGTTGTCGCAGGTCAGACACCTGGGTCTGACTTTGGACCCATTGAGCTGGGAGCTGAATCCTGGGTGTTGCCAAAGCACTAAGCTTGTGGTAGTGCACTGGAGGACTGGATATGCCAGGAGGGCAGTGGCCCAGGTGTGTCCTGCTGGGGCAGCTGTTCCTCTGAAGTGTAGCTCTTTGGGAAGGGAAGCCCCAGGCCTGGGGGAGTGAGGGCCAGGTGGTCGTGGGCCTCAGGCTCTGCCCTTTCTCCCAACAGCTCCTTTAGTTGCAGTCCTGAGGCACTGGTCCTCCCAGGCTGCTCTCCCTGCCTGCCCTGGCAGGCAGCAGCCTGATCTCTTCCCTGGGTTGGCATACCCTCGCTCCAAGCGGGGAGCAGGTCCATTATGCTTGCCCCTAGGATCTGGTTGCTAATGGAGGGAGGCTCCAGGTGGACAGATGCTGGCCCCACTCAGTGGGGGCACTGCAAGGCCACCCTAGCTTGTGGGTGCCCTGGGGCCTGCTTCTGCAGACTCTGATATTCTCACTGCTGCATGGGAAATGGACTTGTAAGGCTTGGCCTCAGCCCCCTCTGCCCCACAAAGGCTCTACTTGGGAGCCACAGCATGGGGTGATCTGTGCCCTTCAGATTGTAGACATACTTGGGAGCCAGCCCAGGAGAAGCCCAGCACCAAGCTCTCTAGGGACGTCCACTCTCCCCTGTGGAGAGCCCCTGGCATCCCTGGCTCAGCTCTGGAAGTGGGGGACCCTCAGGCCTGAAGCCCCGAAGTGTTCCAGATTCTGGGCCAGATCTCATTGGCATCATTGTCCCCACCTGGGCCAAGGCTGAGGCTGAGCCTGGTATCAGACCTGGAGGGGTCATTCCTGACGCACCTCAGGGGTTCTTGAAGGTGACGCCAGGAAGGTGAACCAAAGCCAGGTCCCCAAGGTCACCTCTCACTGCTGGGGACCTGAGCTGGTCCACAGCCCTGACATGGTGGCCTCCCCTGGCTCCCTCTTCTCCCTTTTCACACATGTGGGAGCTGTGGATGCCTATGTGAGGCCACATGGTTATTGTGTGTGATGCTCTTCTGGGCCATGTGTCTTGGGGCCATGTGTCTCTGTTGTGGTCATTACTTTAACACTTCAGGAGTAAAACAATAAGAACAATGCCAGGGGAGGACAGTAAAAGAAAATGAGAAATAATGTGAAACTGTAAGACATTATTAAAGACCAGATAAAATTCCTCAGTATCAAATACTTATGTTAAGCTTGTTTTTGTTGAGCTCACATTCCAGATTGCCAATCAAAGTATCAATACTTTCTTGTAGATCTTTGAGATTAACTTTTTGGTTCCCTGTAGACTCAATTGTCTGCACTGTCAAGTATGCTTGAAATGCACATTCCTGGGATGTGGAAGTCAACTGTTCCATCATTATTTCTGCTCCATCCATTTTACAATAATCTTCTCCAGGGTCTCTCTCTTCTGAAGACACATCATCATAGTACACATCACTTAAATTTTCTTTTGTATTTAAAAAGTAGTTTTCTCCACAGAAGTGCCAGTCTCCCATATAACGATTGCTAAGTGTACCGTCTAATCTAGTCGGCCTTAGCCTAAGTACTCCCAAGGAATTGGTACTAGTCAAATTTAACGTGAAAGGCCATTCTTTCTTCTGCTTCAGATAGTTCAAGGGAGATGACTGCTCTGGAAACAAACTGTCTGCAGAATCTCTGATGGTTAAATGTTGCACTGGCCAGAGTTGCACTAAGTAATAGAAGAACTTCAATATGTTTTTTAAAATCCAAAGCACTTGCCAGTTCTTCTGAAGCAGCAAAGACTGTTGTTTTGTGTAGAAGTCTCTTGCCTCTGACTTGGTAACACTGGTCCAAAGCACAGCACCAAATTCTGACAGGTCATCTTACTCTGTCTATTAATTTCTCACCTCATTAAGGCCCCAGAGGGAACACTGACCACATGGGGAAAAAAAGCAAGGAAGACATTTTGCAGTTCTAAAGTAATCTCAAAGTAAATGTCGATAAACATATCCACATAATGTAGATAAAACAATGATAATCACCATGGTTCACTGAGCCTCAGGAGTAATTCTTCTGTGCATAAAAAGGTATCTAAAGTCTCAGTCTATTCTGATGCATATATAGCACTGAGGTATACTATAAGAAATAAAATAAGTTAAAAGGAAAGGATGTTGGAGAAACACAGAAACTTCGAATTGGGGGGCAGAGAGAGGAGCGCCCCTCCAGCAAGCGTGATGTAGTGAGGTAGGAGATCAGGTGTGTAGATGGGCAGGACAATGAGGCATGGCCGGCCGGTTATGGAGCGCTGCCCATCACAGCCCAGAAGCAGCTACAGATGGCCCATACGTGACTTCACAATAGAGCATAAAAGACCAAGCCCATTGGCCTCATGTTCACAGTGGTCTTCCTTTCCCAGTGGCCATTCTGCACATGTGCTATATTTTCTTTTTATAAACTGTTTTTTTTTTTTCAGAGAAAAAGCTTCTTTTTTCAGACATTAACTCCCTTTTCTCTACTTTCTACTTTTACCTTCAATAAATGTAAAACCTCTCTACCTTTCAGCTGTCCTGTCCAATTCTTTATGATGGCAAGAGCCTGGAAGGGACCCCTGGGCACCCTGGCATCCAGGAATAGCAGGGTAGAACAGTGGCTAGGTGGCAGAGAAATAGAGAAAAATCTAGTTAGCACAACTAACCCAGAAATTGGCCAGTGTAGAGAGAAGTCAGAACACAATTTCCATATCTGAAAAATAGGCTGTCACTGGAAAGTCTCCAGACTTCTCGATACATATTCCTCCATGGTGCAATGGGCAGCCATCTTGAGGTTATGGCTGAGCTTGCTGACTTAAGAAACAATAACTACATTTTCCTTTTCCCAGGAGCCCACAGTGAATGTTATACTATCTCTGCAAGTGACTGCTTGGAGACCCAGTTTGGGCCTAAGAAACACCACAGAAATAACATTGCTGAATTTTCTGTGTAATGCGTGACTGGTCAGTGATACATAAGAGAGAAAAACTCACTTCTCCTTTAAGACCAGTTGCTCAGAGGCTAGCTGAAGTTTATGGGGTCAAAGAGGTTCATCTGGCTACATGAGCAGGAGCTTGGGCTCAAAGCACCAGGACCTTGGGGAGTGAACTGTATGGAGGAGGCTGTCAGCATCCCAAGCCCTAACTCCTCAGCAGGACAGAAAGTTTTGATGCCATTCAAGGGCTCTAAAGGCCAGCCTTGGAAGTACACTGAGAAAATTTTTCCAGAATAAATATCTTCCACACGAACGTTACATTCTGCTATTTACCATACTGGCAAGAATAGCTGAGAGATACTCCAAAAGGATGTGATCCTAAACCACTCCCACCAACTAAAAGTGAAAAATAAGATGTGAATAACCCCAACCTTTGCCTCACTCCAAGAGGTGCACAGCCAAGAAGAGTTGCTTGGCATTGGCAGTAAGCACCTATTCTTGGCTGCTCCACTGACTACCTTGGCGGAGGCAACCCTTCAATGTTTCTTCTTTTGTTTTTAGAGATAGGGTCTCATTATGTATATAGGGGTTTTTTGTTTTTTATTATTATTTTTATTGAAGAACAAATAGCAATGAGACAGTTTCAAGACAAATTAACAGGACAGATTCGACAAATCAATACATTGCAAAAATGTTTTCATAATGTTTCAGTGTCGTACAAGATGCATGCGTGATATTATACCTACAGACATTATTATAGCACATGTCTCTAATCAGTGAATGAAGAGAGTGCAGTTATACACCTATCTTATTTCTGTACAGCTGATTTGTATCACAGATTCAACAATTAACACCCTCTACCTTGTTATTTTCCTAGTGGTTGTCCATAGTACTAGAAGCTGACATAATATCTTGTTCAACCACTATTAGTGCAAATCTTGCTTCTCATAGAATTATGCAGAAGCATGGCATATTTATCCTAACTGTACTGTTTATACACACACATCATCATTTTTCCTTTGTATTCCCCCCTTTTTTTTGTCTAGACCTGTCAGAGAAGGACACTCCATTGTCATTAAACCAATTTAGGTGTCTGAACTTGGTGACACAATCCAACACAGTGCAGCATTCCACAATAATAGTGAGTTATCTGAAGAAGTTGTTGACTGTAGCCATTTACAGCTCAACTTATTATTATGGCCCCGCAGTGCATACTTCATTTTTATACTTTTCTGCTGGATGGTTAAGACTTAGATAGAGCAAGACCTATATACCAACACATGTACTTTTTGTTTCTTATGAGGTCAGTGAAGTCCCCTCAAGGTTTATCTTGTAGTCCTGTACCTTACTCTGTAAATCCTTCATCTGTGTCATCCATGCGGATGAGTCACAGCCAATGCTTGACCAATTTGCTCTCTATGAGAGCCTGAGAGAAAGTTTTCTCTCCATATGATTCTCCCCAGGCACACTATACATCATCAATCTCTTTCCTCTGTGGCTCCATAATCTCCTTGATCAGAAAATTTGGGGCACAACTGAGTTTCATGATGTTACAGTACAGGTTCTCCTATGCCCTAAGTCTTCGCTGACCTTGAAAGGCTAGGGACAAAATGTTGGCTGGCCTTGTGGCTCTTCTATTTCTCCAATTTTGATCTGTGAACTTAGGTTGTTAACTACCTAGAAGAAAAGCTGTGGTAGAAAGTACTAATTATTGAATCATTGATATAATTCAGGCATAAAAAATAAGATACGTAAACAGCTACACCCTCTTAATTTACTGATAAGAGACATCTGCTATAATAATGTCTGTAAGTATAATATCATGTATGCACCTTTTACGATACCAAAACATTATGAAAACTGTTTGCAATGTATTGATTTATCGAATCCAACCTGTTAAGGTGTCTCATTGATATTTGTACTTCAATAAAATAATAAATAAATAAAAGAAAATAGCGTTATACATGGTACAAGATTTCACTAAACAAAGTAATAGGAATGTAACAATGGTTGCTGTATTACATAATGCTATGTGAAAATTAGTTTTTTCAGATTAACAGGTATAAACGTATGTTTTGTTTTAAAAAATAAGAAGTTATAAGAAATTCAAGAGAGGAAAAAAATCAGAATAAAAACAAAACTTGTAAGCAAAAAAAGTAAATTTTAAATAAAAAGACATTTAAAAAAAAGATTATCCCACTTTACCCAAAATACACTAGTTTCATTTTTCAAATTTACAGAGATTCCATTTGTAGTTCCTCTTTTCTCTTCTGTAACGATTTCAAATTCACCATGTTAAACAAAGTGCTTGGGATCAGGGCGAAGGTTCTACACTAGCAACAGTGGGAGGATGTCCTGGATTCCTCTTTAGGGTCACTCTGCTGCCCACCAACTCCTCCCTTACAACATGAGCTCATTTCATTTGGAGTCACGAATTTCTGTCCATCCTGACTCTCTGGCTCTAGGAAAGACCCTTCATACCAACAGTCATCGGAGCTGCAGGGGCGGAGTCCATGCCACTGACCTGTGCCGGTCTTTATTTTTGCATTTTTTATGGCTGCTATGATGACTCCCTGAGGAAGTGAAAGAAGCAGCCTTCTGAAGCTTCACGCCCCGCACAGATCCATCCAGATCTTCATGGTCCTCCTGGCTGGGCTCATTTTCTTGATTGTGTAAGTCTGGAGAAGTGTCACTTTCTTTTTTTTTTTTTTTTTTTTGTCTTTTTTGAGACAGGGTCTCACTATGCAGTTCAGGCTGGCCTCGAGCTCACTTTG
This sequence comes from Ctenomys sociabilis, assembly GCA_004027165.1. Classification (NCBI taxonomy): domain Eukaryota; kingdom Metazoa; phylum Chordata; class Mammalia; order Rodentia; family Ctenomyidae; genus Ctenomys; species Ctenomys sociabilis. Next base: position 30,200 of record PVKA01010102.1, on the reverse strand, counting down.
TACTCAGGCTGGTCTCGAACTCGCAACAATCCTCCTGTCTCAGCCTCCCGAGTGCTGGGATTACAGGCATGCGCCACCATGCCTGGCAAAGTGTCACTTTCTGTACCACTTTCTGGTTCCCTGTTTTCAATGAGCTGGTCCTGAACTCCTGCCAATGCACTTAGGGCAGCTGCTGACAAGACCGAAGATTTACTGAAGAGCTGCTCTTTACACTTCCGGTTTCTTCCATCAATTTTACTTTCGGAGTTTTTTTGGTTGGTCAGACAGTGATCCCAGCCCCGAATAATATTGCCATACATCTGAGTGTCTTCCAGGTAGCTTCCTTCAAAAGCATAGATCTGTCTCTCCAAGTTTTCCAGGGTTTCAGCCAGCTCCTGCTTGCACTTCACGAGCTCTGCCAGAGCCGGGCCCGCAGGGTGTCTGGGATCTGCAGCAAGGCCATCTTGTTGTGCATTGCCATGTTGGGCTGAAGCGGTGGTAACGGTGTGAGCCGTGGCACCTCTTTTATACTAAAGAAAGTGCTGAGAAACAATCTCATATATAATGGCCTTTAAAAAACTCTAGGTGGAGCCAGGGAGATGGCTCAGTGGAATAAGCGCTTCCCTGGCAAGTACAAGGGCATGAGTTCAATATCTGGTTCCACAAAAAAAAAAAAAAAAAAAAAAATGGAGATTAAAGATGTCTAAAATGAAGATTATTTTAAAAAGGAAAAACTAAAAGGTACTAGAAGATGGAAAATCTCCCATGTTCATAGATACAGAGAATAGAGCAGTTTAAGTGACATAGTTCCAAAAGTGATCTACAGATTCAAAGCAATTTCCATGAAATATCAGTGATATTCTCCACAGAACTAGGAAAAGTATTCCTAAGAGTTATATAGAAGGACATGATACTTCTAATGGTCAAGATAATTCTAAGCAAAAAGAGCAATGTTGAAAGCATCACAATACCAAATTTCAAAATACATTATAGAGCCATTGGGGAAAAATACCCACGATTTAGTATAGGCATAAAAATAGATACTTAAACCAGTGGAAAAGAAAATAGGACAAAGTAACAAAGTAATGCATCTATAGCCATCTGATTCTCAACAGAGGAGCAAAAACCCTAAGTTGATTTTAAAAAGCCTGTTCAACAAGCAATGCTAGAAAAGCAGAACATTCACTTATAGATGGTTGCAACTAGATCCCTATGTAGAAATCAGTTTGAAATGGATTAAAATCCTTAGTATAAGACTTGAAATTTTGAAAATAATAAAAAAAGGGGCCAGGGCGATGGCTCAGTGGAACAAGTGCTTCCCTGGCAAGCGCAAGGGCCTGATTTCAATCCCCAGTTCCACAAAAAAAGAAAGAAAGAAAATAATAGAAAGAAACAGGAGAAACAATTTAACATACTGGTACAGACAATTATTTCCTGAATAAGTTTCCAATAGCTCAGAAAATAATGAGAGTCAAATGAGTTTACATCAAATTAAAATGCTTCTACCTGAATGAAGTGGCACATATCTGTAACCCATTACTCTGGGAATCTCAGGCAGCAAGATTACATGTTTGAGCCCTACTTGAGCAATGCAGTGCCTTGGTGAGACCCCTTTTAAAAATAAAAACTACAAAAGGCTAGTCGGGGGTGGGTCACCATAATGAACTAGATGCAACGGTATTCAGAAATGCTCAGAAGACACTCACCAAGATCTGCTGGTACTCAGAATCAAAGAATGAATGAAAGTAAAAACACAGGAAGACAACTTGAAGGAGAAGCCCACTGGATGAATTGTGGTGCCAGGGCTTTTAGAAAAAGAAGCAGAACCAACTCTCAATCTAACCACTGCTTATAGCAGTAAACGTGCCATCTTGGGAAAAGTTCTGACCCCCTAAAGGAAGAAGCTTCACCAACTCCACTGCTATTGGTGTCCAGACTAGTAGCCAAGCCCAAGTATTCTAGCTCTCTTCTCACTGGGAGAGGGAGAAGGTATTCGCAGAAAACAACCCTTGCAAATTTTGACACTAAAGAACGTGTGAGCCACAGAAACATTCAGAGGGTGGTGGTGGCTGAGTTGAGAATAGAGAACCCTAGGAACAGAAAGAACAAGGGTCCTAATTAGGGATGCAAAATAAGGCATTGAGGCATCCGTGGGATGATGAGCCACAGGAGCACACAAAAGCTGTGACCAATGTGTTCCACAAATGGAAGAAAGGACACTGGAGCTGTGTCCAAGTGCATACTGTCTCACCATGCCTCAAAATCCTGCTGAGTATCTGTACATGATTGAATACTACTTGTCTATAAAGGATAGATTTGAGACATTTATAGAAAGATGAATGCATCTTGAAAATGTGATGTTAAGGTAAACAAATCAGACACACAAGCTTAAATACATTAAGAGTAAAACAAAAGATTTATAAAAGGAAATATATCTTTTGCAAATGTGAAAAGAGATCAAGTGATGGAATGTGGGGGTAACTGGAAAGAGCATGTAATGCAAAGATTTAAAATGTGTCATGTACGTGTACTAAATACCCACAATGACTATAACCACTGTGGGTTGCAAATATGAACTGAAATAAATTCCATGGAGGAAGGGTATCTAGAGTAGCAGGGAGAGAGGTGGGAGTACAGGGAAGGGGACTAAAAAGAATCCAGACATGTGAAGTACATGTGCCTACTCCCAAAGACAAATCTAGACATTAGGTACTGTAAGCATGTACTAATAAAATTTTTAAAAATTTAAAGAAAAAACACTTCCTCTAAAACCAGCAACAAATAAATAAATAAATAAAACCAGCAACAACACAAGGGTATCTATTCTCACCACCCCTGGCAAAACAATGCTCAAAACTTTAGTCAGAGAAATCACAGAAGAGAAAGAAATAAAAGAGATATGGACAGGGAAGTAAGAAATGAAACTACCCTTCTGTACAGATGACATGATCCTTTCCATTGAGCATCAAAGAAACTCCACCAGAAAATTCTTTTTTTTTTTCATGTATCTAGTACAGGGTCTACAGGATCTTATTACACAGATGGGACTCATAGTGATCCTCTTGTTTTCAGACTCAATAAGTGCTGGGATTATTGGTACATGCCACCACTTCCAGTTTCAATTGCTGTCTCAGTTTGCCCTAGAGGCAGGGCTGTCATGGCATGCCAGGAATTGAACCCCAGGCCCTGCATCTACCTAAGCATGTGCTTTAGTCCACTCAGCTCTCAATAATCATTTTGGTTTTGGTTTTTTGTGGCCAGCCCAGCCCATCCTTGGGGCAGAGTTGGCGTGGCACGTGGTGACTGGTATCAAACTGGGGTCCCTGTATGCTTGCCTAAGCTTGCCTAAGCAGGTGCTTTAGACAGCTGAACTATTTCCCCATTCCAGAAGATTCTTAAGCTAATAAATTAAGCAAGGTGGCACCAAACAAAATCAACACAAAAAAATCAATAATGTACCTGCACAGTAACAATAGACTCACTGAGAAAAATATCAGGAAAACAATCCCATTTGTGAAAAAATGATCCCATTTATGGTAAGCTTCAAATGTTAAGTACCTAGGAATTACCTAACCAAAATTGTGGGTAAAAAAAAAGAAAACTATAGTACTCTGGAAATAAAAATAAAACCGAAGAGAGCATTAGAAAATGGAAAAACATCCCCTTTCCTTGGATAAACAGAACCAATAATGTCAAAGCGGTCATAGTACCAAAAATGACACATATATTTAATGTAATTCCAATCAAAGTGCCAATAGTATCCTACAGAGAACTAGAAAAAAAATCTTTAAAATTTGTATTGGGTTAGAAGAGGTTCAGAATACACAAAATAATCCTGATCAAAAAGAACAAAGCAGGAGTCATTATTGTCCTGGACTTTAAGTTATACTACAGAGATACAGTAGTAAAAACAGCATGTTACTGGCACAAAAACAGACATGTTGATCAATGCAATAGCCCTGAAAATGCAGAAACAACTCTTGCAATTCAGCCATCTGTTTTTTATTTATAAATTATTTTATTAATACATTATATGTTTGAGGTACATAGTAATAACATTTATCTTGGGGCACTGTTGCTTTTTTTTTTTTTGGTGGAGGGCTTTTGGCAGAATCATGGATTGAACTCAGGCCCTTGAGCTTGCCATCCAAGCTGCATAGCAAGACCCTGTGCCAATTAATTAATTAATTAAAAATTTTAAAAAAGAATTTGAAAAGCTCTCACCCAATGCAATTCTTCTATTGCAGCCTATCAACCAACAGGTTGATAGCTAACTTTAAGAAGTATACACTAAAGAACTGTTGTTGAAGTGCTTTCACATGGTCTCAGATCCAGATTTAACCCTTAAAGAGTTCTAGAAGACATTCTTTCCTGTATGGGGTTAACTGAGAATTCTGTCCTAATATTTCTCTAAGGAAACTGGAATCTGCCTGGAAGAAAGTGTGGCCTGTAGTTATAAAAATGAGAAACTTTGGTAGCTGTGTAAAGGAGCTTGAGCCTTCAATTGATCCTATGGTTGATGGCATAGTCACTAGGGCAGAGTCCATAGATATACTGATATTGAGAACCAGGTGGAGGACCTCTCAGAGGAAATGTCTACAGAGGAACTTCAGCAACTACCAGCTAAGCAACAGAGAATAGCAGCTGAGGAGCTTTCTGAAAAGAATGGGGAGTATCAACAATTAATGCATCAAAGTTCTTCTGAAACAGAGGAAATCATGAAAAAATTGACAGAGCTACAAACATTTGTAGAGAAGACCCACCTAGACAGAGAAAAAGCCAGGCCTTATGTTCACTTGGTTAATGACAATATCAAGTCATACTACAGAACAATGGTAAAGAAAAGGCAGGAATAGAAAAAATTGCACCAGTTTTGAGGTCTGAAAAATTTGATACTTGGTGAGACAGAAGCAAGTGCTAGTGGGCTACAAACACTTCCAAGGAGAGAAAAAATAACCACTGAGCCATATTCTTGATGTTTTCATGGAAGAGGACTGTCTTTTCAGGCAATAACCACCTTCCATTTCATTATCCCTTCCTGCAAACCAAAGATGTCAACTTGAATGGTGAGTACTGTACAAAATTATAGTTTCTTATAAACTAGACACATTTTATAATATTTGGTGAATGCACCAGGGCCATGTCTGTGACCAGGTCCAGGACCAAGGCCGGGCCCGGGCCCATTACCGAGGCCTCATCCGTGACCTGGACCAAGACTGAGGCCAGGACCAGGACCGAGGCTGAGACCAGTGAGTGTCAATAATTGTTTCTGGTAAATCACACTTATTATCAAATACTTTTTATTAAGAAAAGGTTAGTTAGGGGGTGCTTTGGGAGCTTCGAAATACATTATGTGTATTTTCATTATTTATTGTGGGAAAAGTAGGACTGACTTACAACTAACTTGAGTTAAAACCAATGCACTGAACAAATTGACTTTGTAAGTCGAGTCCCCTGCATGCAAAATGTTATCCTTCCAAAACAATTCCATTAATCTCATTAGTGTGCCTATATTAATTTTTAAAGATATTCAGTTAAAATTGTAGTTTTCATTTAAATAATAAAGTATTAGGGCCGGCGGTATAGCTCAGCGGACTAAGCGCTTACTTAGGTAAGCGCAGCGGCCAGGGTTCGATCCCTGCTTCCGCTTGCCGCTCCGGCCCCGCCTTCGGGTGCGCTGAGCTGGCGATTGGACTCCAGGCATGATGGCGCGCGCCTGTAATCCCAGCACTACGAAGGCAGAAAGCAGGAGGATCACTATGAATGTGGGCTGCGTAGTGAGACCCTATGTACAAAAAAAAAAAAAAAAAAAAAGAAAGAAAAACTAAAGTATTTGAGAAAATTTGTTTTCTGTCCTTTTATGGATGTACTTAATACTTCCATTTTGCCTCTGGACCTTCCATTAAATGTTTATTTTCTGCCCTTTCCATTTTCCCAACTCACGGTGGCTTCACTTTGTGACACTTTACTTTTGTCCATAATTATAAAAGCAAAAGGGGAAGACCAGTATAGACTGCAAGAGTAGCACTGGTTATAAGGCCTCAGGAAAAAAAAATCAACGTTTTTCTGAGTAATTTTAGAACCTAAGAGCTTTGATCATTCATTGGATGCAGGGCGTGTCAATCTTAAGTTTTCAGCAAATGAGCGTAGAACGTGCTATGACTCACGTAACTTTGACCTCCCACCCCTGGTCTGTGGTAAACTTCCGGCCTAGTCTTCAGAGACACAGTTCGGGGCGGCTGCATCCCAGACTGTTCTCCTGCCCTTCCCGTTTTGGAGCCACTCCAATAACCAAGGTAAACCCTCGTTCAGTCAGTAATGGGTCCTCCGGCCACCCCAACTGTGCTCCTCTCCTGCCCCCTACCCGTGAGCCCACAGCCCACCGTGGCCTCTCCTCAACAGGTCCCAGCCAACCGCCAGCGGTCTGCTGCGTGCGGTCGCCATCTTTGTTGCCATTGACGCCGACCCTTTGAGGCACCAGCTAGTGTCATGTCTGCCCCAGGGAATGATGACCTGACCCCAAAAGACCAAGATAGTGGGGTGAGCCCGGCGGCTGAGTTGGCTGAGGCAGCTGGAGTGAGTAAAGGGGCCTTGTCTGTGACCGAGGCCAGGGCCATGACCGAGTCCGAGGCCAAGGCCGAGTCCGAGGCCGAGGCCGAGGCCGAGGCCGAATCTGTGTCTGTGACCGAGGCCGGGACCATGACCGAGGTCGAGGCCGAGGCCGAGGCCGTGTCTGTGACCGAGGCCGGGACCATGACCGAGGCCGAGGCCACGACCGGGACCGAGGCTGAGTCCGTGTCTGTGACCGAGGCCGGGACCATGACCGAGGCCGCGTCTGGGACCGAGGCCGAGGCCAAGTCCCTGTCTGTGACTGAGGCCGGGACCATGACCGAGGTCGAGGCCAAGGCCGAGTCCGTGTCTGTGACCGAGGCCGGGACCATGACCGAGGCCAAGTCTGTGACCGAGGCCGGGACCGGGACCGAGGCCGAGGCCGAGTCTGTGACCGAGGCCGGGACCAAGGCCGAGGCCGAGTCCATGAGCGAGGCCGAGTCCGTGACTGAGGCCGAGGCCAAGTCCGTGACCGAGGCCGGAACTGGGACCGAGGCCGAGGCCAGGACCGGCACCGAGGCCGGAACTGGGACCGAGGCCGAGGCCAGGACCGGCACCGAGGCTGAGGCTGGGATCGAGGCTGAGGCTGAGGCCAGCTCTATGACCAAGGCCGAGGTCGAGTCCATGACCGAGCCCAAGACCATTAAGGTCAGCATGGCCCAGGCGAGCAGCAAAGCCAAGGCAGCCCCTGAAGCCCAGGTCCTAGAGCCCCGGGAGGCAGTGGAGGTCAGAGGACTGGAGGTGGCCGGTTATGAGCCCAGGGCCACTCCGTCCTCCTCCGCTTCCTCCTCCTCCATTGGGCCAGCTGAGGAGGCAGAGGGCGGGGACCCGTTGGTGAACCAGTTCATAGACTCGAGGCACTTCCCTCTGATTAACTTCCGTGTCACGTTCGTGGAGCTGATCAGCACACTCCTGCAACGCGCGCACCACAACGACCACCTGCTGATCCGCCCCTATGAGGACGTCTTGACTCTGAGCCAGCGCCTGTATGTGGCGGCCTCGAACCAGCTTGCGCACCACCACCACAGCCCTGGCCTGCTGCCCACACCCAGCATGCCCATATGGCCCAGAGATGGGGTGCCACAGCGGGATGAGGGCGAGGGCCAAGCTGTGGCGGTTGTCGAGGTCCCCGATGTCGAGGAGCCAACAACCAGTGGCGATGATGCTGCCACCATCTCGTCAGCAGAGACCTCTGAGGAACTGCTGACAGACATGGCAACGACAAGTGGCCAGCAGTCCTCAACGGAGGCCGAGGGTGAAGAACAGGTGGAAGGTGGGACATTGGCCAAGAGGGGACCTCGAGCCAAGGGCCTCAGGGCAGGAGGTGGGGCAGGGACTCAGTCCTGGGGGAGCTATTGGTCCAACTCTGTGCAGCAGGCCCTGGGAGGGGAAGCAGTAGGTGTGACTTTGGTCCAATTAAAGGCTATTCTTTTCTCAGTTATTTCTCCCCCCCTGTGCTTTCTGAGGACAGAGTAGGGTGCTGTCACAGGTTATGAATTGGGCTATTTTTCCTACGAGTATCTACTCCAAAAGTCTCTATTACTTTTCACTAAAGGAGTAACTCAGAGCGTCTATGAAAAGTGGAGTGAAGATGATGATTTTGGAGGCAAAAAAGAAAAAGAAGGAGAGGAAGAAGCTGAGAAGGAAATTAAAGATGAACAACAACCAGAAGAGGATACAGACCCAGCAGGTGGCAGCCTTGGGAAACCCAAGTATGTTTCAAATCTATAGATTTGAATATCATTCAGAATTCCTAAGGTTTGCCAGTGATAGCTTTAAAACTTGTAGTAAAATAAGATAATGCTTACCTACTTAGAATGTTACTGGTAAATTCATTTACCTAACAATGTAAAATACAGTGCATTCTTAAATAGTATTTCATGATTAGTCATCTGTTCTTTATGAGGTCGTTTGTCTTCTATCTGTAAGAGTGCTATCAGACCTAGTACCTAAAACCAGTGTCTGTTTAGAAAACTTACAAAAGCAGCTGCTTCAGTAGCTGTGCTGAGCACTAGTTGGAACTTCGTTTTATTACTTGCCAACAGAAATGCAGTCTCCTGTACTAATCAAGAACTAAGGTCTTTTAGGATATAACTACTGACAATTAGCAAACAGTTAGCAAACTGAAGTAGAACCACATTTAATAGCCAATTCCTAAGTATTTATTTTGTTGTATATTTTTATTTTATATCAGAAAAAAGGGTATAATTCTTTATCACTGAATGATATTCAGTGTGTCTTGTCTATTTATTTGGTTTTTCTGAGACAAGGTCTTGCTATATATTTAAGCTAGACTGAACTCTCTGTGTAGCTCTGGCTGGACTTTGAACTCACAAGATCCTCCTGCCTCAGCCACCCAAGTTCTAGGATGAGAGACATGTATAACCATACCCAACAACTTTGAGTATATTTGAATGATGAAATTTTCTTTCCTTTTTTGCATTTGCATAGCTGTGCATTTCATAACAGCATCTTTCTAATTGGTAGGTATGGAAATCAAGCATCTGTGGAAGAAAGGGAGTAGTATTGTTCCAGCACAGGCTTTTAAAGCCAGAGAGACATATTTAAGCATCAGAATGGCCTTTGCCAAAAAACAAACAGTTCACAAAGAAGACCCCAAGAAGAAATGCATTGTTTTTTGTACTTGTTGAGATACAGCCCAAATGCACCATATATATTTTGTATGCTACTATTGTTGTCTTAGATGTAGAAAGCAGTTAATATTGCATAATTGGTAATTTTCTCTCATTTTTATCTGTAGCTCGGAAGACTAGAAAGAAAAGGATGGAGAAAGAAGAAAAAATCCAACATATTACTCTTTTTTGGCTTTTAAGTGTTTAGAAGCTCGAGAGAACCTCATCAGTGTTAACCTCTTTCCTAAGTTTGTCACCTTAAATATGATACCTAGTGATACCTGACTTTTCTCTGTGTTCAAGTTAAAAATAACTTTGTTTAAAAGGCTAAGTAGAACTATAGGCAGATCTTTTTTCAAAATAATACTCAAATCTGTTTTACATCTTCTATTTTTAAAATGAATAACTTTCCAATACTTTGTAAACTTCTTTAAAATTCTTTTATTCTTTAATCAAAAAGTTGAAGCTTAAAATTTTTTCTAGGGAGAGAGAAAGAATGTCAGGGCTTTTTAGCCACCTATGACCACCGAGGATGTAAAATGTAACTAGCCTGTTTGAAATGCTGTAAGTGTGAAAAACTGTAAACTATCTTAATTAACATTTCATATCGATAACATGTCAGGTTAAACAAAATACAGTATTAAAATTACTTTCATCAGCTTCTCAAGTTTTTGTTCTTTTTTTTTTTTTTTTGTGGAACCAGTGATTGAACTCAGACTCTTGTGCTTGCCAGGAAAGCACTTATTCCCCTGAGCCATCTCCCTGGCCCCTCTCAAGTTTTTTAATGTGACTACTAGAACATTTAAATTACACATTTGGATCAAATTACATGTCTGTTACACAGTATTGCTGTAGAACGTACTTTTGAAGGAAATTTTCTTGTATGAGATGACACGTTGCCTGTGCCCAGACTTTTGTGTGGAGCAGTAGCTCTCCAGGTATAGTCTCTGAACTAGCAATATAAGCATCACTTGAATATGTGGTAAAATGCAAAAATTCTCATACATCAGTTACCTGTGGATCAGCAACTGTGGGGTGGGCTCAGTGATGTATCTGTCTTTTAACCAGCCCACTGGGGGATTCTAATGCCCAGGGAAATTTGAAAACTGCTAGTTAAGAACAATAGGACAGGCCCAGAGATACAGCTCAGCAGCATAAGTGCCGGCCTGGAAAGCCCAATGTCCTGAGATGGATCACTGGTATGAAAAAAAAAAAGGGGGAAGAAGTAGCTGAGACTCACTGAAGTAGGACTAGCCTTAATCCACTGGGCTGGAATCATTGCAGACAAACTGAATAGAAGGTGACATAAGTGATGTCAGGAGAAAAATGCATTAAAGGAGAAAGCTGGATCCAGTGGGATATAAACAAGACCCCATAAATGTATGTAAATGAAGTCTAAAATCATGCAGAATGAACACCATGTAATGATTGTATACATGTACCTGGAACAATAAGCACACATGAGAGATACACCTGAAGGTAGCATGTGTGGGTGTGGCTGGAAAAGAAAGCATTTGGCTGGCCAAATAGCTCAGTGGATTAAAGTGCCTGCAAGTGGGTGCAGGGGCCCAGAGTTCAATGCCCAGGCCTGCTGTTCTGACTTCACCCCTGCCTCCTGGGTGGGCTGAGATGGCAGTTGAGCCTGGGCATGACGGTGTGCACCTGTAATCCCAGCTCGGGAGGCTGTAAACAGGCAGATCACTACGAGTCTGATCTAGTAGTGAGACCCTGAACACCCTGTAGACCCTTACCTAAAATACAAAAACAAAAACAAAAAAACCCACATCATTTAGGATGGAGAAAAACAAAGGATGATGAGGATACATGGACACTTATAATAGTATTCTGTATTGTATCAGTACCTCATTCCTTTTAGGATTGAACAATATTTACATATTGAAGTTTGTCCATCTTTTTGCTGATTGATCTTTGGGTTATTTGTACATTTTAGCGATGGTGAATAGTGTTGGTGTGAACATGCAAGAACTTGTATATTATTATGCATGTATCTACTCCCTTCAGCACTACCTGGATCGGGAACTTCTGAATGGTAGAGAGCTTAAAGGGTTTTCATTATTTTACTCTCCCAAAGCCTTAGGCACTAAGTTTTTCCACTTACTGGATGCTCACTTGGGGTCCATTAAAGTAAATGTAACATTTCTGCAATCCCTATGTTGATGTTTTAAAATGAACCATTGCAGTATTCCTTATGACTAGACTTACATAGACAAACCCAGGGCCACTTGTCACCATTACTTAGACTGAAAGGGCAGGATAATAAACATTTCCATATATTGTGATTTTTGGGGAGGTTACCAGGGATAGAACTCAGGTCCTTGTGCTTGCCAAACAGGTGCTTATGCCACTGAGCTATTTCACCAAACCGCATAAACTGTGATTTGAGGGGTTCCAACCTTGTTTATGTTTTTTGTGCAAGTCATTCCTATAGTATTGTTTTTAGAACTAAGCAAGAAGGACACATTTCCCAAGAGGCTACAATTTGGCTCTATTTCAGCTATGCTTCCTTTCTACAGGCCCTGGGACCTATGGAAACAAAGGTTACTTGCCCTGCTCAACCACCCTCCAGAATAGTTCCAAGGACCCCTGCATAGTTCCCACTCTGATGTCAGGACCTACATGCTCCTCCTGGGACTTTCCTTGGGAAGACTGACTGCCTTATCAGGACATAAGCTCTTAGATCTAAGGGGGTTGTTGTATGTCTGGACCAGGGCATAAGCCAGAGGAGAGGAAGCAGGAGGAGTAGAGGAGAACCACGTCATTGTGATTAAGACTTTAAGGAAGCTGAAAATTCTAAAATCTAAGTTGACCTCTATGAAATGAAAACAGAGCACTTTTGTCACTGATAAATCATTAAATAAATTATGTTGTATTAGTTTATTTAGATATGGATCCCCAACTGAACTCCTGTTCTGAACCTGAGTAAATATCTGGCTGGTCGGGCTAAGTATCTGGTCAGAGCCCCTTTCCCTCCCTCATTACATACCACACTGGGCTCAGCATTCCCCTGCTTTGGAAAATGGCTTGTTCCAGGAATCTCACCATGATGTCAGGCTTAGACTTAGTTCAGAGCCAGGCTGGATTATAATCACCAACCATCAATTCCTGTCTGCTCACCCACCTGCACCTCCCACCTCTTGCTTGGTTCCCCTGGCACCAGATGTAATTCCTCTTCAGCAGCACTTGTCCCCATCCCAGTGCCCTCCTGGAAGCCATGAGCTTGGGCAGGCACACATGCACTGAGGCTCTTCCTTTCCAGCTCAGCCTCTGAAGGACATTTTGCTCTTCTGGCAACCCTCGTGTCTGAGTTGTTGGTAGTGTATTAGCCATCCCGCCTCATGCCACATCAGACCAAGACAGACTACAGAATAGATTTTATTGAATTTATTTGTTTTGCATATATCAAAAATCAAGAAAGCTAAGTAAAGCTGAAAAATCTAGCAGAATATGCTCCATAGACATTTAAAAATATTTTCATTTAAAAACACAGCTTTAATAGAAGAAAAGAAATCATTAATGGAATTATCAGAGTGAAAATAATCTAAGAGAGTCCACTTCTGAGATGTACCAGGATATCTGAGTAAAAAGCATCTATATAAATGAATTACTCACTACAGAAATGTAAAGATAATAAAAATCCAGTCACTCAAAACCTAACATTATCAAAGAGGTAAAGATAGAATATCTGGGAAAAAAAGATTTCTATTAAGGAAAATGCAAAAATCCCATATTAATTTGCACAGTGTCACATTATACCATTAGTAGCAAAAACTAATACCAAGTACTTAAATTAACTCTGAGATCTCACTGTCTCCCTATATTTCTTCTTTTTTTGCACTGGGTAGTATACCACTCAAAATGTAAGGACACAATTACAAGGCCAGGGCCAGAGAAGGGACCTTCCAGTGGCTCCAAATTCAGGGTAGTCAGCTTGTCATCTGCCTAATGGAAAGTATATCTTTTGGCATTTGTAAAAGGTTGACTGTGAACAGTGACACAGGTACTTAAACCTCAGCATATGTATGATTGGAGGCATCTTTGCCTTTCTTAGAAACTAGAGTGGGTGTTGATGGTGTTGGGACAAAGGGCCAGACAGTGATAGACCAATTATCCGGAGAAGTAGAATAATCTTCAAGAAATGTTTTGTCTGCTAGGGGACCACTTACTGCTGCAAGGCCTGCCATGTACAAAAAGGGAGGGAGCTTGGTATAAATGCTCCATGTGTTATTAGCACCCACTATCATTCGGGGAGCCCAGGACACTTGGGGAAGTACTTCAGTGGGTAGTAGGCTGATTAGGGGCCTGGCTATGCAAAATTTCCTTTGAAACCTGGAATTTTATTTCTACCATATCTTCTGGAAGCCTTTAAAAAGTTTGGATCAGTAACCAAATAGTTAAGCATTTATCTAGGCTCATGAAAAATAAAATCCAAATCATCTGAACACTTCCATTAGAATTACTTTATGTGGTTGAGGGAAACACAATCTTTCAGTTGCTCCAACAAAATGTTTTTACTTTCTTCCATCTAAGGCACACTGTCCAAAGTTAAAAGTTCTATAACAGCATAAATATTTCCAGTTTTTATAGAGAAAATGCTAGTTCTCTGAACTCTGGCAGTGACTATATTGAAGGTTAAGCATTAACAATATTTATTTCATTCTAATAATTAAAAGGTTTAATTCTCACTTATAAAACTCTTTTGCTCAATGTAATCATTGCATAGAACTACTATAGCTATTGGTGATTGTCATCTAAAATGCTGATGCTCCACTTAAGAGCTATTTATTGCATGACCTCTGCTATGTGGCTCCATGCTTTGGCTTTCTTCTTGGCAATGGAGAACCAGACAGGCTCGCTGGAGTCATTCGACTTAACCGGATCATCCACATATTGGAGCCCAGATGGAAGACTTAAGGATCGCTTCATTTCTTTTACCATGCCAGATGTGCACAGCATCTTCTGATCTTCAAATATAACTGGAACGACAGCAAACAACACATAAGCCATAAGAAGCCCCCAGAAATATTGGGCTATGTTTATAGGGTGAAATAAATTGTTTTATCCTTTCAGATTTCTTCAAATCTCCTTTCTCTTAGTGCTTTCCAATTCCTGCCCTTACGGATGCCAGCTTTCTAAAAGACAGTTCACAGGCAGTGCCATGAGTGGTATGCCAAAGAGATAAAATCAACATAGCTATGACCATAGGGACCTAACAGGTAATTCTTAAAACTCTAACTGCCAAGCTTTGGTGGTTATTAGATTGTCCTGCAATGCTTACACTGAGATTAGAAAGGAAATGTGTCTGTTTAGTTTTTTAAATTTTAAATCAGATAATATTATTTGGTTTGCTAGTCTATGACATTGTATGAAACGAAATAACTGATGACTCAGTGGATCTACCTAGTAAATGTCAATACTAAATAATGATGTACCAACCACCCTGACCATGCAGACAATTTCCCTTATTTCTCAGTTCTCCTCCTTCCCTCCCTCTCTCTCTCTCTCTCTCTCATTCTCTGCCTCCTTCCTCTTGCTCTGTGGCTAATTAGACTCAACAGTCAGTAGTTCTCAATCTTGGGTTTATAGTATCGCCTAGAGCATTTAAAAACTTTTAATGCTCATGTCATTTTCTGAACCAACTGAATTAGAATCACAAGGGATGGGACCAGGGCCATCTGTAATTTTTCAAAGCTTTACCATGTGATTCTAATGCTCAGTGTTGAGAACCACTTGACAGGAATGTAGTACCCATGAGGCACTGAGCAGGTCCATCACTGCTATTTCATGGCCAAACAATGCATTCCTAAATTTCTAGTCTAATTTCTTCATTGAAAGGATTAAGAGAGAAAACAAAAAAATGGCTTAATATAAATCAGTCCTATATTGGATTTTTTGCTGAATTAATGCACCTATAATACTTGAATGGCAATGGAATATCCATCTTTGACAAAACTGAACAAAAAAGGGATATAAATGGAGGACCATTTTATAGCTATATATATATCTGTATATACAAAATAGGACAGATATACAACTACTTTCTCTTAGTTCAGTGAGAAGATTTGTTCTAATAGTGTTTAGACAAGCTATCATGTCTGCATTTTGTACTATTAATAACTACTACAAAGACTTGTAACTGTCCTAATAAGCTGTTTTGAAACTCTCATTGCTATTTCTTTCTCAATAAAATTAATTTTTAAAAAAGGATGAAAGGAAAAGAAAAGGAAAAATATACATAGATACATTAATATAAGTATTATATATTCATATATAAGCATTTGTAAATATATACAAATATAAAAGAGCATTAGAACAGTATGTTACTAATTTCTATAGATTCATTGAAAAAATAGGTTTGTGCTAATATTGTTTAGACAATATCTCATACTCTGAGTAATTAATTTAAATATAACAATAAGCAATGTATTAAACATTGTTATCCTCCTGTCATATTGCTATGGAATTTTGATTATGTTTTCAATTTTTCTTTTGTTAACTTGTCTTTAAAAATAAAACTAAAAAAATCAGTCCTGATTGCATAGTTGTGTATTTATGGACACTGAGATAGGCTGATAGAATATTAATGAAAACCAGGCTATAAAATGCATGGTTCAAAAGAATGTGTGTAATCATGTTTGCATTTAAATGTATAACAATTTAAAAAATAAAAATAAATAAATATATATAACAATTGCTGTTTAGTAGGCATAATAGAATTAAGAGTGATTTCAAATCCATTTTGGAGCCGGGCGTGGTGGCGCATGCCTATAATCACAGCACTCGGGAGGCTGAGGCAGGAGGATTGTTGTGAGTTCGAGACCAGCCTGAGCGACAAAGTGAGCTTAAGGCCAGCCTGAACTGCATAGTGAGACCCTGTCTCAAAAAGACAAAAAAAAATAAAAAATAAAAAATAAAAAAAAATCCATTTTGGATGTTTTTCTTTTTCATTTTATATATTTGGTACAAGGTCTCACTATACAGCTGAGACTCATAGTGATCCTCTTGTTTTCAGCCTCCCCAGTGCTGGGATTACAGGCATGTGCCACCACACCTGGACTCAGTCCCTGGCTCAGTGCTCCCTGGGGGTAGTGCTGGCATGGCATGCAGGACTGTGGATAGAACCCTGGTCCCTGGGCTTGACAAAGCAGGCCCTTAATCCACCAAGCTATTTCGCCAGCTCTGATGTTTTTCTATTAAATGTTAATCATATTTCTATAACCACTCTGATCTCCAGTTTCTTGTAATTTGTATAGCCATAGCAGTGGCAAATAAATTCTTTCATATCTTTTCCAAAGCCAGTACTGAGCTCCTTCCACAATGATCCTTGTCTCTATCACCTGCCCCTCATACTCTTCCTCCTTCACCTCACATATTTCCCTACTATTTAGTAGGTGAGATAATCCCACATCATGGGGACTCTATACATTCTCTTTTAACTCATATGTCTAGACAGCTCAGGGCCCGAGACACTTTGGTTCAGAGACAGTTTAAAAGTCACCTCTATCTATTTATTTATTTATTTATTTATTTATTTATTTATTTATTTATTTATTTTGTCTTTTTGAGACAGGGTCTCACTATGCAGTTCAGGCTGGCCTTAAGCTCACTTTGTCGCTTAGGCTGGTCTCGAACTCACAACAATCTTCCTGCCTCAGCCTCCCGAGTGCTGGGATTACAGGCCTGTGCCACCACGCCCGGCTTATCTATTTATTTTTTTATTAATTTTATTGAGAAACAAATAGCAATTAGACAATTTCAAAACCGATTAGGAGGACAGTTTCAATAATTAATACATTGCATATTGCTGTCTTCTTAATGGTTATTCATAGTACAAGATGCAGACATGATATCCTGTCCACAAACACTATTAGAACAAATTTTTCTATTCATTGAATTAAGAGAAAGTAGCTGTATATCTATCCTAACTATTTTGTATCTACAGATACAAAATGGTGCTTCATTTTTATCCAATTTTTTGCTTAGTTTTGTCAGAGAAGGGTATTCCATTGTCATTTAAATATTGTAGGTGCATGAATTCAGCAAAAATATTCCAATATAGTTCAGTAGTTCATAATAAAAGTGGGTTGTCCATAGAACTGGCAATGGCAGAAGTCATTGACTTGAGCCTTTTACAGCTCAGCATATTAATATGGCTTTACTTTTCATACCTCATTTTTATACTTTTCTGTTGGATAGTTAAGACCAAGATAAAGCAAGATCTATTTAACAAGAATTGTAGCTTTTGTATCTGATAAGGTCAGTCAAATCCTCTCAGGATTTATCCTGAAACCTTGTACCACAGTTTGTAGATCCTTTGTCAGTGTCAGCCATGTGGATGAGTCACAGCCATTGCTTGACCAATTTGCTCTCTGTGAAATCCTGAGAGAATGTTTTCTCTCCATGAGTCACCTCTATATTATACAACTTTCATAGCACAGAAATAAGCCTATTATTATTTTGAAACAAAAAAAAAAAAAAACAGTCCTCTCCTCTTACTGAGAAAACAATCCCTCTGGAACACAACTCTTATTGATGATACAACATTCTTTTATATCCCATCACAGTATTTTTTTTTTCACCTGTCAACATTTCCCCACTTCTCACATTCCTGTTCAGAATGCAGAGAACTGTACGCCAAGCATGACAGTGAACACCTTTAATTCCAGGACATGGGAGGTTGAGGCAGGAGGGTTGTGGACTATATAGCAAGTTTAAACCTGGCCTAGCCTACTGAGAAAGACCCTGTGGATTGTTTTCAATAGTTTCATTGGAGGGATAGCAGGTGAAAAACTACTACTTTGCTATGAGCTGAAAAATGACTTGGGACTTTCCTCTTGCACACTCAATCACAAGAATGGTTTAGTGAGTAATCACAGTTTTGTGCCTCAACAGCTTCTTTGTGAGGTGAAACACTGGAAGACCCTCTGAAATTTACAGAAGCACTTATATTGGTTATGATAGTTGTATTTGCCTAAAGCAAGCTTACATTTGTTATTGTCTTATGGAAGTCGTGAGATAATCATGAAGCTGCACTGAGGAAAGAGAGACACATATTTTTTTTTGGTTGCACTTTATATTTCAAGGTACTTGACACTCAGATAAAATTCTAATAATCAAGTGTATTGCTCCAAACTAAGTTTACTAATGTAGACTCACATTCTCCTAAAGAAACAATTGTTATTAATTCCTATTTTATATCCCTATCTGCTCCTGACAGTCATTCCAAGCTTAAAGCACAGATCTCAGCCCTCAAACCCCACAGGAAAACTTGCTTAATCTAACTTTCCATGTCTTCAATAACAGAGACCAAATTAACTATACACACTGCCAACATTTGGCTGTGACACTAGAGACACCAATCAAAATAGCATCTTAAGAAGGTAATGCTGAGCCTGAACAACTCTGCCACCCAGTTCATTCCTGGACGGTTTCACATGTGGTGAAGAAAACACTGGGCACAAGCCTGTCCCACCTGCAGCCATCACTGAGACATTTACAAGCTTGAGGGTCACTGGAATTGTGACACCCTGTCTGCCAGAGAGCAGGTAAGTCATCCAATACCCTGCCCTCACAGGAAAACTCACTACATCTACATCCATATCCATCAATACTTGACCTGCTTGGTCTTGCCACTGAAGATCAACAACAGAGCTTGAGTTCCATGACCCTCATCAAGGTACCTTTGTCAGAGTCCCATGTCTTGCTAAACATCTCAGGTAAAAAAACAACAACAACAAAAAACTATTTTCTTGCTGACATGGAGACCATATATAATGTTTTTCCTGAGATCTAGAACCACTATATTAGTTCTACAGCTTCTGTAGTGGCTGTTGATGGCTGACCTACATGACCCCTTTCAGACAGGCCCATTCCCTGCTGAATCCGGACACTGTTCTTCACTCATAATTCCCTTATGATCCCAACCTCTTCCATATTTCTCATGGGGAGAGACCTCCTCCAAAAGCTCCACTTTTCTCTCACATAAGAGAGACATATATTAACTGAGCTTAAAATTGCAAATGTTTTGCATCCTTCCAGAGCTGCCTTTGGGGGAGTCAGGGTTTATTATTTTACCTGATTTGGTAGGCTTAGAGGGCTTCACCTGTGCCTGCTTCTCCTGTTCATGGACACTGGAAATGAGAATCTTTTTTGGTTGGTTTCCATTTGCAGGGTCAGCTCCCTTTAATAAACAAATGAAAACATAAAGCTTTTAAGTCCTGCCTAAAAACCAACAAATTACTTATTCAAAACATCATATGGTGCAAACCCTGTCCTGGGTACTATTAGTTCAAGATTAACCAAGCAAAAAGAGATAGTGGTGTGGGTACGATGGATGTGGATGTGGTTGTGCATGTGGATGCAGATACGGGCATAGGTGTGGGAACAGATGTGGATATGGATACAAATACACATATAGATATAGACATAGACATAGATATAAAAGAAAAGAAATAGCATTGAACCTCTTGGTTTGGACTTCATTTTCACAAAATCTAAGTTAGCTTAAACTGATCACCTTCCAGAACTGGAAGAAAGGGCTACATCATTAAATAAATAGTATACACAGAACATATGGTAATTATTTAATTGAAGAACAATCATTCCCCTAGCACTTTACCAGAATTTAACAGCAAGCTAACAGAACTGATGGCTGCAAACAGATGTGTTGTGAGTTCATAAGATTTTTACTTTAGAAAGCTTACTAATGTATGACTAGAAGCACTTTCACTGGAAAGTTATTTAACTGTATGTCTTTTCTGAATTTTACACTTTAGGATATTCAAATTACTAACTTCACAAGTGGTCTAAATTAAGGATTTACATGCACTGAAAAAAAGGTATTTACCCCTGAAAATAAGCTTTCACCAAGGCGGATTTTGCTTTTGTATGGTCCTTTTACAATATAAATAAATGTTAATTGTGAAAAAGAATTTTTTTCATATTGGGGATTGTACCCAGGATCTTTGCAATGAGCTACTTCCCCAGCCCTTGTTTTTTCACTTTCCTTTGACACAGAATTTCATTAAGGTGCTAAATTGCACAGGCTGGCTGAAAGTTGTGGTTCTTTTACCTCAGCCTCCTGGATTGCTGGGGAAAGATCTTTAAAGCAAATGCTTAACTAGATCTTTACGTGATCCCTCAACAAATTTAGTAACCATTTAAAAGTTGAGGACCTTAGATATTCCTGATATGTAGACTTAATAAGTTCTTAAGTCACCAATGCCATTAGCCTAACTCATCACATTTTTAACATACAAGTAGGTGCCACTTGTATGATTTGCCAAGCCAAATCAATATGTAGAAATCCAAACATCCAACACATAAACCGTTCTGTGCTAACACAGAAAGCTAGCCAAAATAAAATGGTCAGTGAAAAAGGAGCGCAGTAATCCTTGCTTATGTGTGTGCTTTTGCTTGACTTATTTTAGAGTACTAAGTAGAAAATTTCAGAAATAAAATGTTAGCTTTAAATTGCATGCTATTTTCGGTAACATGATAAATTCTCATGCTGTACCACTTCCAGTTGGACAAGAATCTTCTTTTGCCCAGCATAGCCACACTGCATACACTGCCCACCTGTCAGTGAGTAGTCAGTTAGTTACCTATTAGATTGACTGTAATGCAATCACTGTGTTCCTATTCAAGTAACCTACATTACCTAATAATGGTGGCAGAGTTAAGATAATGATGCTGGAAATTCAGATATACCATACAGAAGCCATACACTGCTTTCTTTAAGTGAACAGGAAAGAAAGAAGAAAGGTACCAAAAGAAGGCAATCGTGTGCTGAGGTTGATAAGATCTGATGACTCTTCTATCTGTGAAATTGCGATGAAGGAAAAAGAAATTCATGCTAATTTTGCTTTTTCACTTCAAACTTAAAATTATATTCACATGGTAAATGCTCAGTTAAGATGAAGAAGATATTAAATTATAGGGTTCAGTACTATCTGTCTTGTCATGTATCTACAGTGATTAAGGGTACTGCTATATTTATATTTTGATTCTCATTTATAAAATATATGTGCATATTTATAGGCATAAAATATCTCTTAAGGGTCTCACTATGTAGATTGTACTCATAGTGATCTGCCTGTTTTCCGCCTCCCAAAAAGTTGGGATTACAGGCATGCATCACCATGTGCAGTCTTAATTGCCATCTCAGTGCACCCCAGGGATTGAACCTTGGCTACAGCATCTGCCTAAAGCAGGCACTTTAATCCACTGAGCTATTTGGTCAGCCCTTAGATACTCAACTCTTATCCCAGTGGTTATCTCTGTTATTTTTAATTGCTTTTTCTACTGTTTAATTATCAACCAATTTCATGGAATCCTACTCTAAAATATTTAGGACAGGATTTGATTTATAGATTCTACTCCACTATTAATTACTTTTCATAAACCTTTTAAATGCAGAAAGCAAGTTCTATTTGTATAAGGCAAAGCCAAATCTTGTCCCGTGAAGTCTCCTTAACTTAGATTAATACTCCCAAAAGGGGCAGGGGATATTGCATGTCTAGTAAATTCCCAGTGGAAACTTAATCAGGGGCTGCAGTAACCTTTTGGAGTATTTTCTGGGTGGCCTCAGGTCTTATGCCACGTGTAGGCTCCTTAGTATCAGCTTTGGCTGCAGTTCTGCTCTTAGTTTTGGTCTCTTTCGCAGGAGTGTAGACCTGGGAACCCTTGTATTTCTGCCTTGTCATAGTAAACCAAGCTGGATCGGTGACATAATAATCTGACTGCCAGCCAGATTTTCCTGAAAAAGAAATAAAAAGAAACAGAATGGAAGAAAATCAGGCAGGGAGTTACAATGATGTTCCAAATGGAATCCTTATTAATTGTCAAATGAAAATAAATAGATATCAAGTAGAAAAGAATCCTCTTCTTTTGTGCCCTCTCTACAACCTGGCAAGGCGGGAGTCCCTTGGGTATTTATGCTGTGCTTAGCCACAATGGTGTCATATGCTTGTCATCACAGGACTCAGAAGCTGAGGCAGAAGGCCCACTGTGACATTGAGGTCAACCTAGGCTACATAGTGAGTTCAAGGCCAGCCTTAACTACACAGCTAGACATTGTCCCAAAACAACAACACGCCAAAGAAAACAAAAAACACTGCTTAAAAGTGACCATATTGACCTTTTACTGGACCCTTTCTTCCCTTTGTCTCCCCATCCTCAAATCAGGGCAAGACAAATGTTGTCGGGTAGGTTGGGACAGTTCCTAAGTGGTCAGAGGCTTAGGCCATTGATGTTATTATTACTGTGTGTGTGTGTGTGTGTGTGTGTGTGTGTGTGTGTGTTACCAGGGATTGAACTTGGGACCTTGAGCTTCCCAGGCAGGTGCTTATGCCACTGAGCTATCTGCCCAGCCCTAGGCCATTGAGGTTTATGCCTCTAACTCCAAGGAAAATATTATGGCATCTCTTACTACATAATCCTTCTTGCAGGTGTGTGGTTACACAGGTGTGGCTGGAGGTATAGTCAAGACTATGTGTGGGTGAGAGTGAAGGTACAAAGAATTGGGCAGGGAACATGCTCAAAATGTTACCTAGCTCTGAATTCGTGACATTCCATATGAGTGAAGAATCTGTGGAGGTGCATTTATAGTACATTAAGATTTCAGGCCAAGAATCTGAACATGGTGCTTTTAATGGATTGGCTTTTAAAATTCCACATGATCACTAGGAGGGGTATAGTACATGCAAAAGCATTTTGATAAAGTATACTATGCCACCAAAAAGTATGAATACACATTCGGTGGGGCTGCAAAAATGGGAAGATGGACACCTGTCCATTATATGATATGGGGGGATGGCTGGCACAGAACCCTTCTGGCAAAAGGAAGATTTGAGATTAGCTATCTCCACATCTGTGAATTGAGAATAGGGCACTACTCTGCCTCCAAATCCCCAGTCCAGCCCTATCAAAGCAAAACACAGTATACAAGGTTAGAAATAGACTCCAAGACCCCCATTTAAAGCTTTACTTTCCAAATCTTTCCTCCACTTGGAACCTACTTGCCCTGGAGAGCTAAAATTCTCACCTGGAGTCTTGTACATTGAATGCTTTTTGGCCATGCCTTCATATTTGGCTCTATTCTGATGTTTCTCCACAAAGGTAGATGGTGCGTTAAGGCTGTCTGTAGTATTTGGGAACTCCTTTGAAGCATCCCTGCTTATTTGCTGTTCTCTGCTTCCACTGCTTGAAATTAGGAAGGAAGGAACATGGCTAATGCTATTTGGTTTCTCACTCTTATACTTGTGTGGAGAAGACATTCTTTTCACTTGGACTCCAGAAAGATTTCCAGTATTAGCTTCATTAGTGGGTAAGTTTACATGACCACTGTTATTTCCATCACCACTCGGACTAATTTCTTCCTTATAGTAAGTATCCAAAGAAATGGGTACTTTCCAGGTAGGAGCAAAGATAATCTTCTCTGACTTAGTTGGTGAGGTTGAGATTCTTTTAGTGAAATCTTCAGAGCCATGGCTGTGTTGCTTGGCTTTCTTTGGAGAAAGTGGGCCTTCAGGCAGGGACAAAACTCTAGGACTGTTCTCAACAACGGTTCCTTGAGACTCAGCATTTCCAAAAGCTTGGGAAGGACGAGGTCGGTGCTCCTTAAGAGTGCTCCACTCTACAGGAACATTCATCCAGACTGTTGGTGGCACGAATTCAGACCCATGCAAGGCTTTGGAAGGGAGTCTGGAAGGCAGCTGCTCTTCAAAACTCCTCCCCTCTTCAGGAGAGCTTTCAGAAACTGAGGAGACTTTTTGCTGGTACTTAAACTTCTCTAAGGCTTTCCTAGAAGGTATTTGCCATGTAGAATGGCTCCATTTCTTAGGCTCCCTCTCTGAAAATGACAGACTTTCTTGTAGGTCTGCAGGTCCCCATGGGGATTTTAACGTATGCTTTGAAGAAATGTTTTTCTCACTGTCAGCATTCTCCCAATCTGAGAAAATTTGGCACTCAACTTTAGGCTTCAACAAAGCTTTGGAAGGAAGATTTGAAGCCAGATGATGCACATACATTTCTCTCTCGGTATCAGGGTTCTCTGAAAAGATTTGCTGTGCCATGAACTTCACGTATGAGTTGGGAGGATTCTTGGGAAGCAGTACTTTCTTAGAAAGGCTTGCTTTATCATCGGTATTCTCTGAGATGGAGGGTTTTTCCTGAACTTTAGACCTCACTAGAGAATAGGTCGAATGTTTGGAAGACAGTGACTCCTTAGAAATGCTTCTCTCAACTGTAGCACTCTCAAAACTTGAGGATATTTTCTGCACTTTCTGTCTCACAGTGGTCTGGGAAAGATGTCTGGGAAGCTTCCTATGAATGTCCCTTTCTATGGCAACACTCTCTGAACCCGCAGAGACCTGTTGCTCAAATTTAGGGTTCACCCATGGCTGGAAAGGGGGTCTGCACAAAACTGACCCCATAGGAGCACTGCATTCCTCAGAAGCATTCATTGAATCTGAGATTTCCTGCTTGAGTTTTGGTTTCATCAGAGGCTGAGAACAGTATATGGAAGGCTCCACATCCACAGAAATTCTCCCCTCAGTTGCAGTGCTTTCCTGACCTACAGAGACTTGTTGCTGAAGTGTAGAGCTTGCCCATGGCTGGAACGGTTGTCTGGGGGACATTTGCTCCACATAACCGCTCCACTGTCCAGAAGTGCTCCCTGATCCTGTGGAGACTGGTTGCTTGATTACTGATCTCTTTGGGGGCTGAGAAGTCACTCTGGGAAGCTGTGGATCCACAGAAATGCTACACTCAATAGCAGGATTCTCCAGACTTGTGGAGACTTGCTCCAATGTAAGTTTGAGCCATGGCTTCCCATGATGTCTGGGCAGCACTGACTCCTTAGGATCTTCCCACTCAGCCTTAGTGCTCTGTGGACTCACAGAATCTTGTTGCTTACATTCAGGGCTCATCCACATCTTGTGGGTGTGTTTAGCAGGCACTGATTCCACAGCACCGCACCATTGTGCAGAAGGGCTTGCTGAGTCTAGGCTCATCTGTGGCTGGAATTTAGGCTTTACCAAAGGGCGAGAATGGCATCCAAGAGGCAGCTGCTCCACAAAAATGCCCTGTTCAACAACAGTGCTGTCTGAGTATATTGGTTGGCCTTGAGGGTGGGTGAGAGAGTATTTGCCGTACCGTGGCCCCACAGAAATGACTTCAGCAGCAATACTTTCTGAACCTAATGGCAGGCTTTGTTGAACAATGCACTGTGGGAAAGCATGCGAGGGACGCCTTAGGGCCATGCAAATTTTCTGCTCAACAGGAGCACTCCCAGGATATTCAGAGGCTTCTTGCTCAACTACTGTTCTTGTCGGGGGAGGAGAATATCTAGGAGGCAACACCTCCATAGAAATGTCTTCCATAGATGTAATTCCTGGACCTGAGGAGGATTTTTGCTCAGCTTTAGGATCCGCGTGGTAGTCTGAAGTCATTTTGTGAGGCAGTAGTTCCGTAAAATTGCCCCACTCCACAGCACTCTCAAGATCTGCAGAGACTAACTGCTCAACTTGGGAATTCATCCATGGCTGGAAAGGGAGGCTAGGAGTCACTGGCTTCACCGAACCAAGCTGTTCTTCACAAGCATTCACTGAAGTGGAGGAGCTGTGTTGCTGAATGACAGGCCCCACAATGGACTGAGTAAGGCATTTGGAAGGCATCTGTTCCTTGCTAACATTTTCTGGAGCTGAGGGAACTTCTTGATCATCTTCAGGCTTTTCCAAGGGCTGGTTAGGGTACCCATGAAGGAGGCCTTCCTCAACACTGTCAGAATTTGCAACAGAACTCTTTGATTCTGTGGAGATTTCTTTATTCTCAGGCACCAGCAATTCTTCTGAAGGACACATGGGAGCCAGCTGATCCTTGAGAAAACTTTCGGATTCTGAAAAGATTCTTTTACTCTCCCCTGAGGGAGAAGAGTTACTGGGATCCACTTTCCTCGAAGGACTCTCCCTGTCAGCAGGACTCCCTGTCTCTGAAAAGCCAATTTCAGCTTCAGACTCTCTCAAGAACTGGGAAGAATATCCAAGAGCCAGCTGCTGCTCCGCACAGCTCAAATACACAGCTAAATCTTCAGATTCTTGGAAGTCTTTTCCTTCATCTTTAGGTTTCTCCAAGGACTCAAAAGAATGTTCAGTAGCCAACTGGTTCTCAGAATCACTCCCTTTCTCTAACATGCTCTGTGAATCTGGAGAAACATTTGCAGTTTCAGCGTTCTCCATAGAAATGCTCCCCTCTTCTCCTGTGGTATTTGTTGCTTCTGAAATGTTTGCTGTGCAGGCCTGGGGAACATTTACCAGAGGCTTTTCTTTGCAAATAGTTGGGACATCCTGAGTTTCAAAGTGGGAATTCTGCAAGTCAAAGCTGGAAGCTTCTTCGTCTTCTGACTGGACAGGAGAAGGATCCCTAAGCACCTGAGCCTGTGTGGTTATTAAATTAATGGCCACCTTTTGGGTTGTGGAAGGTCTTTCTTTCCCTGGAAAAACAATTTTGGATTGTCTCGTTTGGGCTCCAGCAGCCCCATTTTCATGGTATAGTTGTGGGCTGCTAACCATGGACTCCTGCATGTCTTCTTCAAGTTTGAGCTGTGCTTTTTTAGCTTCAAAGTCTCCACCAGCATCTCTCCTTTTCACACGAGTTTTATATGAAAAGAACTTAAGAGGGGTAGTGATATCTGTTTCTAAGGTTTCCAGCTGCTCCATGACTTGCTTCTCTGAAGGCAGATACCAGGAAGGACCACCCCTGGCAGTCTCATTGGTAGATGAGGACACAGCATGGTTGCTTGGGTCATGCCTTATACTGAATTGAATAAAGCTTTTTCCTTTGGATCCATATTCATTTGTTATTGAAACGCATGTTCCTGTTCTTTTACGTCTTCTGCCATATGCTGCTGACATTGGGTTTCTCAGATTCCCAGCAGCATTAGTTTTTTTAGCCTTATTTCTTGTCTTTTGATCATCAATCCCAGTACTGTCACTCTGTTCCTGGCTCGAGGAGTCTATAACAAATAGAAGTGAAAAAATAAGAAATGCGTGCTTTACACTTCCTAAAACAAAAATACTCTGCCATAGCCCAAAGAGTACCTATGTGCTCCTCAGTTCCTTAGTATGAATGAGAAGCTTCTCTGGAGACAGAGTGCAGCTTGGTCACTATTTAAACTTTCTGCAGTTGGAAAAATTTAAATCAAAGGTAAATTTAAATTTTATAAACTGATCCCAGAGCTGGCTCATAATTTTAATGCTACTCTGGTCCACCATTAGATATGAGACACATCAAGAGAAAAACTTTGAGCTGAGCATGATAGTGCACGCCTGTAATCCCAGCATTCTGCATTCTGGGATTATAAGAAGCTAGTAAATTGGAGCACAGCCTAGGCAATTTTAAGATTTCATGAGTCTCTGTCTAAAAATAAGAAGTAAAAAAGAGCTAGAGATATAGTTCAGTGTGAAGGCCCTGATTCAATTCCTGGGGGGAGGAGGGGGGCAAATTTTAAACTCATAATCATTATCTTTGATGAACTTTACTGGAACAGTCAGAGGGGTTACTTGTATTTTCTGATTAGGATTTTAATATTCTATCTGATATTTATCTGAATTGCTTGACATTCCATATCATGTGCTTGCATGCTTTATTTTTCAGATGTATCAACAGGAGTGGTCTGGGAAATAGGATTATGGCCTCCTTTTGTTTTCTACTCTTGTGAATTATAATAATCCCATGCAGCGTATGTGTAAAGCAATACTTGATCGCCTTAACAATTGCATTAGTCCATAGGCTTCAAGGCAAACACACAAGACAGCTATCCAGATTGATGCCCAGACCCGAGGCCCCTCCTTGCTCTTCCTTTCTCACCATCCACTGTGTCCCTGGCTCCATCTAGTGGTACCATACGGAAACACAGCATTGAAAAGAGCTGGCTGTGCTCCAAACTATTCATTCCCCTTATGGAACTCCAATCAAAGCATATGCCTCTTTTAAGCATTGATTCAGTGCTACAGAATATCAAAGGTAACTATTAAAAGTAAACCCGACAAAAGATTAATCATCTAAGCTTCCTTTTATTTTTCTTTTTGTATTTTAGGGAAGGGTCTACAGGGTGCTCAGTGTCTCACTACTAGATCACACTTATAGTGATCCTCCTGTTTACAGGCTCCCAAGAGCTGGGATTACAGGCACGCGCCACCATGCCTAGTCTCAATTGCCATCTCAGTGTGCCCCGGGGGCTGGGCCAGCATTGCACACCAAGGATCCTGTGTTTCCGTATGGTACCACTAGATGGAGCCAGGGACACAGTGGACGGTGAGAAAGGGGCACTCTGACACTGTGTTTGCCAAAGCAGGCACTTTAATCCTCTGAGCTATTTGGCAGGCCCTAAGCTTCTTTTCTTCCCCTTTCCTTTAGGTGTTTTTTTTTTTTTTTTTTTTTGGAACCAAGGATTGAACTTAGGCCCTTGCACTTGCCAAGGAAGCGCTTATTCCAAGCACTTCTTGTCCTGAGCTATCTCCCCGGCCCCGGAAGCGCTTATTCCACTGAGCCATCTCCGCTGCCCACTCCCCTTTCCTTTCTTCCTTTCTTTACAGGAAAATTGTGTGGTTCTGCTTTCATGGGGATGTGTTGGTTCAGGGATATCCTGGGTCTGAATCCATGTGTGAAATCTTTTGTGGCAAAAATTTAGAATAACTATTCAATTTAATTTGTGGAACTAGATTTTTGCTTTTGTCAACTATTTCTTGAAATTAGCTTGCCTGCCTACCAAGGATATCTACCTGCAGCTGTACAAGCCCTCTTTGCCCAAGAAGATAAGAATGGATCTCACTATTGACACAAGGTTTTTCTCTACTGGGAGAGAAAAGAAAATTTTAAAAAAATCATA
The DNA here is from genome assembly GCA_004027165.1 of Ctenomys sociabilis. Taxonomy (NCBI): domain Eukaryota; kingdom Metazoa; phylum Chordata; class Mammalia; order Rodentia; family Ctenomyidae; genus Ctenomys; species Ctenomys sociabilis. Next base: position 1,073 of record PVKA01010102.1, on the reverse strand, counting down.
TTTTTCCAAATTATGTTATTCTTTTGGGAGTCTGTTTTTGAGAAAGAACATTGAAAAGGCAAGCACTAACTACACTCCAACATCTTGCTCTGCTCAGCGTGCACATTGACCTCAAAGGAAAGGAAACAAATTTACAAACAAACCGAGGATCTCTCTGATGGGATTCCCTGGCATGATCTTTCCCCTAAACCCCGCACAAGTGGTACCTGCATTAGTTTGGCAGTTGGAATGGAAAAACTACACCTCATTGTATGCATCTTAAATTGAACGTTCTCTGAAAACTAAGAGGAGCAGTCCTAGGTAACTCTCGTCCTGCCACACTGTACTGTGCAATGAAGTCTGGGACACATATTTCTGGGTGAGAGTGAAGAGGTACCAACCTGCACTTTCTATTTTCACCTTCTTTGGGCCAGTTTCTTTGGCTTTGCTTGGGCTATGTGCTCCTTCAGAAACCACTGAAATGGTGAGCTCCTCCTGATTTGGTTCCACCTGAAAGAGGGAAAGATGCATTTTCTATCTGTGGTTGCTTCTCAGGTTTGTGAGAGTACTGTAAAGACGGAAGTTATTTCTGATGGCATGCATGTAGAGGCCCCTTGGGACCATTACACACACACACACACACACACACACACACACACACACACACACTGTCATGATTTGTCCAGGTCCTTTGTCTGAATAATATGCTGTGCGGGTCATTGTAAAGCACCTTGAAACTACTAAATCATGCTGGAAGCCCATAATCTGAATAGGAGGCGACTGGGCCTGATGGCAGTCATACCTTTGGCAGCACTGAAATGCTCAGATTTGATTCACTGGACCACGATCCAAACTCAAATATGAGGATCTACAGAATAAGGTACAGGACTACAAGAAAAACCCTGAGGGGACTTCACTGACCTCATAAGAAATATAAAGTACATGTGTTGGTATATAAGTCTTGCTCTATCTACGTCTTAACCATCCAGCAGAAAAGTATAAAAATGAAGTATACATCGCGGGGCCATACTATTAAGTGGAGCTGTAAATGGCTATGGTTGACAACATCTTTGTTTTTTGGTTTTTTTTTTTTT
>PVKA01010101.1:32659-65762 GCA_004027165.1 Ctenomys sociabilis | reverse complement strand
TAACTGTGCCCCACTGAACTGTCCCCTGTAAGACCAGAACACAGGCCAGGAAAAAGATGTTCATTTTACAGATTACGGGGGCACAAGGGAGGCTGGAGGGGCTTTTGAGAACTGCAAATGGATTTATAGCTTAGGATTTTGAATTTTAGATAGGCGATCATTGCACACAAAAATAAAGTAGAAAAAAAAAAAAAAAAAAAAAAAAACTCACAGTGCGCCAAGAGCTCACGTGCTTCCACTCCGCTGTCCGGTCTGTCAGGAATTTTAACCTCAAATCCTGTTTCTTGCTAGGTACCAGAATAAGAAGGAAGTGGATACTGTTAGACCATCCCCCACACACTACTTGGAAAGTGGCAGTTGATTTTCCCTAAACCGCTGGGGCTTGATTGTTCCCATTTCCCCCGTGGGTTTGGAGGCTCAGGAACTGCAGTGGAAAGAAGCAGGGAGGGGGCAGGGGTGTGCGCTGTTTCTCCAGAGCTCTCTTGTTTTTCTTTCACCTGCTTTCAAATCACGCAGAGTTTCTACTGCTTCCCAGTCCGTGGGTTGTGAAGTTTTTCACTTTCTTATGACAGTGACATTGGATGTCTTATGTTAAGACTTGGAAAAAAAATTAGAGAGGGGTTTAAAAAAAAATCCTGGGGCCGGGGAGATGGCTCAGTGGAATAAGCGCTTCCCTGGCAAACTCAGGGGCCTGAGTTCAATATCAGGTTCGGACAAAAAACAAAACGCACGCGCGCGCGCACACACACACACACACACACACACACACACCCTAAGTTTGCTATTTTACATTACTTTCACTATTTTGAAGATACTAATGATCAAGATGCACAACAGGGATTTCCCGAGGACTAAGAGGAAGTCTTTGCCGAGGCTCCAGCTGACCCTCCCGAGTTCTCTGCCCGCGGTGAAGGGCTAAGAAGGACGCTTCTGCCTGCCTCAATTGTAAAAGGATTCTTAAGCCCTCTTCTCCAGCAGGCAGCTCCTGTCCCACATACTTCTTTTGCGCTGAGGAAAACGTTCTCCCGTTTTCCATTCCCTTCTCCTCTGAGCCGGGTGTCTTCTGCAAATGGCCAAGGCTGCTGAATCAAACGTGTAACTAGAAATTGAGGGATTTGGGAAATGGTGACTGGTTAATGTTTTTGCCAACCTCAACTGAAAATGACTATAATAATAAAACGAATTTTACTAATAAGCATGGGGCCTCTGGAAAGAAAAAGGCTCATAGGGAGAAACCTGGCAGATCCTGCAGGGCTGCCAGGCCGCTCTGTAGGTCCGTTCAAGGCAGAATAAAACCAAAATGAAATTTTCTTTGGAAGGTGCTCAGCTTCGATTTGGTTTCAAATACGTTCCCAGGTGCTCCACGCACTGGAAATTCTTTCGTTTTAAAAGGGCTTTTTATCACTTTACACTCACAGAGACTGCTTGTGCGCCGCACTTGGCATCCTTCTAGACAGAGGCCGGTCAAATAGGAGCAGCAATAATGCTGGTGTTCAGCAGACTGGGACCTCCCGCCCCAAACGGCGTAGGGGGCGAAACCCTCTCTTGAGCTATATGGCGCTTGGTCTAGTGGTGCTAAGAGCTGCTAGCTGGGGAAAGGGCCATCCCCTGTGCCAGCTGCCATCGCCCATGGCGGGGCACAGAGGGACCGCGGTGCGCTGCGCCGGCCACCCACTTACCCAGGGGCTTGATGGTGCTCTCCGCCTCCTTCTCCTTGGAGCCGCCGCTGGACATGAGCGCCGCGATGGAGAACGCGTTGGCCCTGGAGGGACAGCTGCGGCTTGGGGGACGCCGTGAGCTCCATGGTCCTGGGCGAGCTCCTGGCCGTGCGGGGTCCCCAGGGAGACAAAGACCCGAAAAGCAGCAAAGTTTCCGAGCGCGGTCACCGCGGGCAGAGAACTCGGGAGGGTCAGCTGGAGTCTCCTCCCCGGAGCTGCTCGGTGGCCTTGTGTGGGTACCTCGGCAAAGACCGGAGGAACAGCGACTTCGGCGGGCAGCAGGAGACTGCAGGGGACCTGCCCGGGGCTCGGGGAGGCGCGCAGTCCCGGGACGCAGGCCGGAGCTCAGGCTGCTCGAGGCCGGGGCCGAGCATCCGCCGCGCACCGGCCAGGGGCCCGCGGCACCCCTCCGCGTCCTTCCCCTACTCCTCTGGGAACAGCTCGGGCTGCCCGAATGCCCGCGTGGTCACTGCCAGAGAGCGCGGCGAGGGCGCGGGCGCGGGGAAGCCGAAGCCTGGCGTCCGGGCTCAGCCAGGCGCGGCGTACACTGCGCCTGGAGTCTGCGACCCTGCGCCTTATGCTGCCGACAGCAGCGATGCCCGCGGGCAGCAGCCAGTCAGGGACGCTGCACGTCACGGCTTCCTGCCTCGGCCTCCGGGGGCGGGGCCGCAGGCGGGCGGGGAGGTCCGGCTGGGGCGCGGCGCTCTGGTGGGGTGGCCGAGTGCTCTGCGGCGTAAAACTCAGCCCAGGCTTCCTGTCAGGGGTGTTGCACTAAGGCGTCGAGGCCGTCGGGACTCCTTGGATCCCGCAGGTTGTGTCCGTCTGATCGCAGCGGAACCCGCACCGGGGAAGCCTTTGTAGCGCTTCCTCCTGCTGCGCGCATAGAATTCCAAAACACAGTTGGGAAGTGCCTGGGATGGAGGAGAGGGAGCGCCAAGGTCTCGCCAAAATCCGGACTCGCCACCCAGAGGTAGGGGTCCCCTCAAAGGCCCCCATAGTTTATCTCCTGGAGAAAAGCTCCATCCAAAGAAACTCTGACCAGAACTGTGAGCATTTTGCCAAGGATGCAGCTCTCAAAGCCAGGGCTTAGCCAGGAGTGGTGGTACATGCCTGCAATCCCAACACTGGGAAGACTGAGACAAGAGGATCATTGCAAGTTTGAGACCATTCTGGACTGTAAAGTGAGCTCAAGGCCCGCCTGAACTGCATAGGAGACCCTGCCTCAAAAACAAAACAAACAAAAAAGAAATAAAAAAACGGTTTTGGGCCCTTGTGTGCCGCTAGGTCTGGGGCTTCTCAGGGAAGGGGCGTGGCTAAGGGGACAGAATATGAGCCCTCAGAGACCACATGATGTGCCTGGGCTAGTGTGGTTCTGAGGTGCCCTGCGTGGTGGACACTAAGCCAGCAGGGCCAGGACTTCCTATGGCCTAGTTGGGGAGTCCTGCTGGCCTGTTGAGCCCAAATTACACAGGGTAATCTGCTTCATGGGAATCCTGTAAATCAGGTTGACCCAGAATCCAAAGCTGTGCATGTAAAATACTTGTACTCCTTTCTAGCCTGTCCTTCTAGCAATGAGGAGCTCCTTGGTAGATCTTCAGAAAAAGAAAATAAGTCCCATTATCCCCTGCAGCCTTCTCCAGCTCCTGAAATAAAGTGGCAGAGGTGGGAGTGAGATGTGAAAATCAATGCTGATACATTTATGTGACATCAGGGGTTCTGATTTAGGGCTATTCTGATCCTCACATCTCGGTCCTTTTTCACCAGGTTCAGAGGAGGAAAGGAGATAAAGATACATATTCTGATGTCTCCATCCTGGTGTGAAGCGTCTACATGTAAATATTAGGGACAATTTGTAAAGCTACAGATTGTGCTGAAGGGATTTATCCCTGTGGTCTATACTATCTCCATTTGCCTTCCAGAAAGGAGAAATGTGTCAGGCTTGGGGGAGCTGTACATCACGCCCTGATCAGTGAGCCCCTCAGAAGACTTTGTGTCTTAGAAGGTTCAGTAGGCTTGGAGGAGGCTTTGAATTCTGAGTTGAACATGCACATACCCTGTGACTTGCAGATTTCATAGCATTTCAAACTTTGGTTTCATGGTTCCCATTAAAATAGGTCCAGCCCAAATAGCTCAGCAGATTAAAGCACCTGCAAGCAGGTGTAGGGGCCAGGGGATCAATCCCTGGTGCTTCCGTGCTGGCCCACCCCTAGGGCATGCTGAGATGGTGTGTGCCTGTAATCTCAGCTCATGGGAGGCTGTAAACAGGTGGATCACTATGAATCTGATCTAGTAGTGAGACCCTTCCCTAAAATACAGAAAAAAATACATTAATTAAAATACATCCAATAACTCACTCCCACCTAGAAATTAGCTCTGTGACTCAACAGTAATGAGTAATGTGCACAGAATCCTCAACACGTAAGGCCAAATTTTAGTTGTTTCACTTAAATTTTTGAACTGCAATTTTTTTTTTATCACAGGCACATCTCTTGCCTGTTTAAGTAGAGCTGTGGTGATAATTTTGGGACCTAAATGAAGAATACAGGCCTCCTGGTAGTATTAAGACTACTACTTCAAGGACCAGCGGTTACGCATGAATTTCAGTTGTCAGTTTGACCTCTGTAGAAGCCACATCTTCAAATCTCCATTCAGAGCTTCCAGAACTAAAAAATTTTTATTGGGCCCCAAGAACCGTCCAGAAGGTCATCGATCTTCTGCTTTGGGCACTATCCCTATTTAAGGACTGCAGAGGTCCAAGCTGGGGGCTCCTGTCTGTGTCACCCTTGCCAGCTGCAGTCTACAGGCACCTGTGAAGCTGGGCTTGGCAGCCCCACAACAGCGCAGAACAAAGTCTTACTCTCAGCACCAGAGCAGCAGGCAGAACTTGGTCTGAGATCCCCTTCCCATTCTCCCCTGCTTCCTTCCTGGTAAAGACATTTCTTTTTTTTTTATTTTATTGAAGTACAAATATCAATGAGACAGTTTTACGACACCTTAATAAGACAGATTCGGTAAACTAATACATTGCAAACTGTTTTCATAACGTTTTGTTATCATAGAAGGTGCATACATGATATTATACTTACAGACATTATTATACTGTATGTCTCTTATCAGTAAATTAAGGGAGTGTAGCTGTTTACGTATCTTATTTTTATACCTGAATTACATCAAAGATTCAATAATTAATACTTTCTACCTTGTTATTTTCCTAGTGGTTGTCCATAGTACTAGAAGCCGACATAATATCCTGTCCAACCACCATCAGTGCAAATCTTGCCGCTCATAGAATTATGTGGAAGCATAGCGTATGTATCCCAACTGTACTGTCCATACACACACATCATGATTCTTCCTTTCTATACCCCTTCCTTTGTCTACACCTGTCAAAGATGGGCACTCCATTGTCATTCAACCAATTTAGATGCCTGAACTCGACAACACAATCCAACACAGTCCAGCATTCCACAACAATAGTGAGTTATGGTGGGTCTGCTGACCTCCCAAAAGGATAGTGGATGTTCTTATTCACAGGGTAGGCTGTGCTGGGTCAGCCAATCTGTGCTGGGTCTGGGACTAAAGGCCAGAACCAGAGAAGGCTGGGAAATGTCCCTCCAGCGCAGTGGGCCTAGAGCCCTCACCAGCAGAGCTGTGCTTGGTCTGGGGCTGCGGGGGGTGGGACGGACAGAGAATCACTGGGAAATGTCTCTCCAGCACAGCGGGCCTGGAGTTCTACACTCACTGAACTTTGATGCTCAGGGAGTCGGGGAAATTCCCACTTGCTCAGCAGGCTTTAGGGCAGGGGATCCGGGGAGGTGCTGATGAGTGAGTCCTGAGGTTTCAGGCCGGTCACTGGCTTGGAGGGCTTGGGGGTGGGGATCCGGGTAGCACGTGTGGGAGGAAGCCAAAGGCCCTCCCTCAGACTCACCACACACTCACTGATCTGGGAAGCCTGGTGAGTCGTGCAAATTCCCACTCACTGGGAGAGCTTGGGGAGGGATCCAGGAGGCCACTGGAGTCAGGCGCTGTCTCAGGCTGGTCTCTGGGGCTGGGTGGGCGTGGGTGGGATCAAGGAGGGTGGTGAAGACATTTCTAAAATGACAGTGCAATGCCTGGTGCCTGTGGAGTCCTAAATTAGGTTTTGGAAACAGGAAAGATGCTCAAGGAGCAGTATCGCGCCAATCCTTGTGGCCTTCTGGCTGACCCCTGCAAGGGCCCTGGCCCAGTTCCTTATGTAGGACTAGCTGGAAGGCTGCTTCTCCAGGGCAGGTTTCATTGCCTGCAGGCCCACAGTGCTGTGTGCGTGTGGTCAGCCTGGCACTCCAGGCTCTCACAACAAGGTGACACCAGTCACAGTGGCTTCTGTAGGTTCCAGTTAGTTTGCAAGCATCTCCAGGATCCTGGTTTTGAGAGGGAAAATGTTGGAGCTCACTGCGCAGCTATGTTCACCTCTCCCATCTCATGTGGGCCAGCGCTGGGGTTGCAGGTGACTGACCGGTCGAGTGGGACTCAGGTCGCTCTGCAGAGGTCGCTCTGCCAGCCACCCTTGCCACTACCTTCCCCTCCTCTTCTGGTCATTCCCATCCCATTCCCATCCCCCATCATGGGTGCTGACAGAAAGGGAGTATCCCCAAGCTCCTTCCTCCCTCCCCAGGCAAGAGCTCAAGCTGTGGATGAGTATATTACTCACAGAGCACCCCAGAACTGAGAGAAAAATCCCCTCCAAGGGAAGGAGACCTGTTTCACCAGCCCCTGCAGCTCCTCCTCTTCCGGCCACCTCCTCCTCTCAGCTTCCCCAGTCTTCTCTCCTCTTCTTCCCATCCCCTTTTCCCCTCCTCCTCTCCTCTCCTCTTCTCTGTTTTCTGCTCTTCTCTTCCCTCCTCTCCTCTGCTTCCTCCACCTCTTCCTCCTCTTCCTGTCCCTCCCCACCTTCCTCTTGGACCATCACTGCTTTTCCAGCTCCATGGCTGCTGCCTCATACTTACTCTGGGCTGGGCTGGGTTCTGTTGGGCTCAGTGACCAGAGTCCTAAACTTCCTGCTTCGTGCATCTCACAGACTGAGACAGGGATGGTGGCCCTGGAAACAAGCACAGAATGGAGTGGTTTCACAAAGATTTGAGGAAAGCAGTAGAGGACTTAGGAAGAGGTCAACCTATTTGAGGGCATTCAACCTACCTGAGGCACTGTTTTGTGGATGTGGGCTGGGCGTGACATCGCGCATAGGATCCCTGCCCACCCAGGGTTCAAAGCCTAACTTGGAGATGCATTATCTTTTCTTTCTTTAAAAATTTTTATGTTTTTGTCTTTTTTTTTGGTGTATCCTTATAGTCTACAATGATTACATAGATCAAGCAGAGTTGTTGGCCCTCCTTCACCAGCACTGTGAGAGCTGAGACAGCCAGAGAAACTCAGCAACTTAGCAAGATCATATCAAGATCAAAAAAATTAATAAAATAAAATAAAACAGGCTAGTGGTATAATTCAGTGTGAATACCCTAAAAACAAACGACAACGCATCAGTGTAGAAAACATGTATTTCATTTCCCTCAATATTTTACGAAAAGAACCCTTTCATCATGTATGGGGGTGGAAGGGCTTATTGTCAAGTATACATAAGGCAGACAAACAGTGTGAATGAAGGAAATCCTTTCCGGGAAGTGAGGTCACTGATGAAATCACACCAAGGAGTACATGGGAAGAGGCCCCTGCAAGAGCAGAGCCTACCCGGGCGCACTCAGGCCACCCCTGCAACCTGGGTGAGGCCTCCAATTTAGAGATGACTCATATTAGGCCCTGGGGACAAGTGGGCAAGAGCCACAGTTTGCACGTGCAGGGATGGAGACAGCGCCACCCTCTGGCATCTCTTCCTTACGGAAACCTGTGTATAGGAGGGCGAAGGCAGGGGGCAGCCCTGGGCAGGGGCCGTGCAGGAGTTTCCTCCACTGCCTCGCACTTGAGGGCGTGTGTGTTACATACAAGCCAGCGTAGCGCAGAGGGAACCTATAGCGGAAGTACCTAGGGGCAGACTTACCTGTGGCTCCACCTACACAGCACCTCTTTTAGTGCTCTTAGCTCTTCCGGAATCTCCACACTTTTATCACATCTGAAGAACATTCTTTACCATTTAGATCAGTTCAGTCTGATGACGACAAATTTTCCCAGTTTTTCAGAAAATGTCTTTATTTGTAAATATACTTTAGATTTCAGAACAGTATGTAGACTTGCACAAAAATCATGAAGAGAGGGGAGAGTCCCTGAATATACAATGCAGCGTTTTCTATTTTAGCACCCAGTGTTAGCATGGTATGTTGGTTACAAATAATGAACTATTGTCCATCCATTGTTGTTACCGCTATCTTAATACTAACCGCAGCGTACGCTTTATACTCAGTTTTGGGGAACATCTTTTTTTCTGCCCCATGATCCCAACTGGAAAGCCACATTACATTCACACATCATTCTGCTAGTCGTTACTTGGCTGTGACATTTACCAGTATTTGGAAGATTATTTCCACTAAGTATAGAATTCTAGTTTGGCAAAGCTTTTTCTAAAAAATTCAAGAACCCATCAAGATTGCAGTGTTGGGTGAAACTGGAATGTCAGTGACAATGATAGGGCAAGGGACTCCATTTTCTTTTTGTAACTCCAGTTTTAAAGAAAGTCACTGAAGTCCACTTAAACTGTAGATGAACTCATTCTTTGCTTCCTCCCCTCGTAGTTAATCAGAAAACCATAAAAGTAGGGGCAAACAGGACCAACTGTGAAGCAGGCTAAGTGTTAAAACACAGGGTTGCCTGACCACCAGATGTCAACAGTTTCTGGGAAATACAAACCTTGTGACACTCTTGTAAAATTCCAAAAAAATGAGGTAAAATGAGGTCACCATGGAAACCTAAAAGATGTTTAGGTGTGTTTAAAGTCCACCCAGGGCTGACATCTTTCCTGGCTCCTTGCCAGACTTGTCACACACTGGCTTTCATAAAGCAGCTTTGTTCCTATATATTTGGTCTCCCGTGAGTGCATTTCTCATTGAATTTGCCATAACAATAATATCATTGTTATCTTCTAGCTTTGTATAGTTTCAGATGAAAAGCCAGACTGTTGCTTTTATGGTAAGAGAAGTCCAGCTAGGAGTTCCTAGGTTGAAGGTATAAAGAGTTCAAGGAAAGTTTCTAAGATGCAACAAATATTCTGTGAATTGATTTGGGTATAATTACTGAACTGTATAATTATGCAACATTGATTGAGGAACATAGGGATGATTTATGCACTTATATAACCATAAACTATTTTTAAAAGCTCCATCAAAGATGAGCTTTGGGGCTGGGGAGATAGCTCAGTGGTCTAAGACCCTGCCTGATAAGCACAAGGACTCAGGTTCGATCCCTGGTACCACATGCTGCACTGGTCCCATGCTGTGCTGGCCCCATGCATCAGGGTAAACATCTTCAATTTCAATGCTTGGGAGGCTGAGACAGGAAGATCACTATGAGTCTGAGGTGCATGGTGAGACCCTGTACCAAATAAATAATTTAATTTTTTTTAAAAGAAAGATGAGCTTTGTTAATATATAGTGACTCTGGATCCAGGCTTTCCTTCTATAATCATCAATGGTTATTTAAAATTTTGAAAAGGAAATAAAATTATAAACCAAAGGAATCAGTTTCTGCACATGAGACTCAAATACTGACCGAAGGTAGATTGATATGTGTTGATTAATATCATGGTCGTGGTAAATAAATAATGTAGCATTTCATATGTTCTGATGTAAATGAACCTCTGTGGTCAATATGCAACAGCGTAATTTACTTATATGAAGCAATATGAAGCAGCCTTATTGATCACTATGGGCAATAAAAATGCTGCAGACTGCTCCAAAATGCTCTCGTTGACCTGACCTGATGCTGCAGTGCAAGCCCCAGTAGCTCCCAGTGATGGCAACATACTGAGAGCAGCAGGAGGCCTGACGAGGAGTTTATCCTAGCTCCATCTCCCACTGGCATGGAACCTCTGTGACCAAGTCCCTGAACTTTGAATATCAAAGGCCTGACTTGAAAAAAAAAAAAGAAAATAACGTTTACCTCCCAGAGCTCTGATGAGCAAAATTATATCACACACAGATAGTCCCCCACTCGGCAGCCAATACGCGGAATGATTAGTGCTGGTAAGTTACACCGCACACAGAATGCTATGCAGCACACCTCTTCCACAGCACCTGGGATGCTTCGCGCTGGCTCTGTGGCTTTGCAGAGCCTCTATACCCGTGTGGCAGAGCAGCTGTGTTTCAGCAGGAACTTCCAGCATCACTATTTTCCTTGTCTTTGTCTTCCCTTCTCCCAGACAGAGTGTTCCCTCTGTCCAGTGCTTCCTCAGGACAGCCTGTGCCATGCCAAGAGAACTTCTGAGTAAGCACTGATGCTAGGGACATGCTGACCGCGCCTGACTCTTGGCCTCACGATGTTATGGTGTTGAGCTGGTTTTAAGAAACCATCACGATGAAATGACCCCATCCCATTCCAAACTGCTGCATCCAGCACACTTCTTGAAATACTCAGGGTGAAGGGCAGGGGTGGATGAAGAAATAAGAGTCATAAGAAAGCTGAGGTCAGGTAGAGTCCTCTTTCTAGATGGAAGAAAAAAGAACTGCCCAATGGCCACAGCACATTTACTCATACATTCAGCAGGTGGTATCATGTGACTGCCCCTGCCTAGCAACCTCAGGCACCTGACATTCTCTGGACTGGAGCAGCTTGTCCACATGGCTCACATCAGGTGCTCTTTGTTCTAGGGACCACCTTACTCCAGGAATGCACGTGTGGTTCCATCTCCAGCTTCAGCTGCTCCCCACATCAGATGAGCTTCAGCAGAGCAATAGTAAATTAGGAAGATGGCATCCCTAGAGCACAAAACTTGTGCTCACCAGGTAATCCAGGGTTGTGCATTGCTAGTATTTGAGGAATTACACAAATATGAATTGTATGGATCTCAAACAATATGGGTTAGGTGACATCAAAACTCACATTTCATGTCCCAGCACATGGTGTCCTCACTAAATACTTGTTGAATGAATAATAAATGACATAGGATTTGGCTCTTTCCCTTGGAGGATGCATGCATGACTTGACCCCTGGTCATGTAAAGGTAGAATGTGATTACATTGCAGGAGTTCAGAGGATGGTTGGGAGGTCATAAGTGGGGTCATATTGGAAATGGTGAGGATTTGTATGTGTAGGGCAGAAGGATGAGATCAGCTCTATAAGGCCAAGAGGTTGGGGTGGGAGTGGGGAGAGTCCCACACAGAGGCTTGACTCTGTGGGAGTGGAGAGTGCTGATCTCTATGTATTTTAAGGCCATGCAGACACAGTGAGTGGGGAGCCTGGTAGTGTTTGGTGGTTTAGGCTTAAAGGCCTGGGGGGGGGGGGCACACGACTGGCAGACGTGAGGGACTGCCAAAACAGGGTCCACAGGTCAAGGTGAGCCTCCTCCTTCTGCAGAGCAGGATGAGGCCATGAGGAGTGAGAGAAGTTGGCGAGGAAGAAGTTGAGGCATTCTCAGTGTTTGTACCCAGAACAGGAGAAAGGCTTTACTGGGTACAGAGCATGAAAGTCAGGGCAGAGCCAAGGGGAGGGTGGAGTTGGGGTTGAGAGCTGGTGAATTGGTCTTTCTCAGAAAATCTGCATAGAAATGAAGACAAGAAAGAGCAGAAATGGTAGCTGTTGGTGTTTTGAGGATAATCGCTGGGCATTATGGGTAGGCAGGGGCTATAGCCCCAGCATTTCTCCTTGCAGCTGTCTATATGGTGGTAGGTATATATATAAACACTATTCAAGTTATAAGGAGGAAGAGTGTATTCTGGCTCAGCTTTCAGAGGTTTCGGTCCATGGGTCACTGGGCCTTGTGGCGCTGGGCGTGTGGCAGCACAATCCATCCTGGCAGGAGGAGGTGAGGCTGGAGGCTCCACTTCATAGTAGCTGCTGGGAAACTAAGAGCGTCAGCCCTGAGCTGGGCCGCTGCTCCCATAGCTGAGCCCACAGTGACCCGAGAAGCAGGAGAGTTTGCAGACCTGGAGCTGCTCCATCTGGTGCCATGCAGATGGCTCCCTAACCTTTCCTGACGACAGGGCTACTGAGCTTTACTGGCATGCAAACTTTTTAAGGAAGAAAAGTCATGAAGTGCAAAATCCTAAGCAGTGCAGACCTCAGGATTAGCTGCCCGTGTCCAGCCTTCACCTCAAATCCCTCATGCTGCTTGGTTTTCTATTAACACAAGACGAGGTATTAATGAGGTCAGGCTTTTAAGCCAGAGCCTCTGTGCCGGCTCCTACCAGATTCATGTTAGCTGTGTTATTTCAAGGCAGGCTTCACAAACCCATTTGCAGCTCAAGAGGCCCAGAAGGCAATTTTTGAAGGACCATATTGTGGCCCAGAGCAGGGTTCCAGGAATGAAGGGCAGATACCCACGCCTAGTCCCTTTCCCTGGGACACCAGAGTACCACGCCTGGCTCACGTGATCTGACAAGCGTGGGCTGTGGAGGAAGTGGAGGGGAAGCATCCAGCTCTTATGACTAATTAGACCGGCTTCATGCTGGGTTGCTCTTTTTTGATGCAGATCCGGGTCCTAATTGTTGGGTTGCTGCTCTGGAGTGTGAGGCCGAGTTCAAATGCTAATGTGGTCTGTTCTGCTCAGCATCCTGACCTGAAACTGATGTGGGGTGACAGGGAACAGAAAGAAGAGAGAGAGACTGCGCTGGGAGGAGACCTTTCCAAGTTACTGCAAATAAGCAATTATATGGGCTGCTTCTCCTAAAGCCCATGATCATCACAGCCAGCACCAGCTGGAAGATGCCCAGGAGCTTGAAGGCCCCAGCAAGGAGACCAGAGATGCTGGCCGGTTGGGTCTGCCGGCACACTCCCCCAAGGCCAAGGTGGTCAAGAACAGCAGACCTGGTCCAGGGGGTGGGGTACTGCTGGGAAACAGGGTATAGGACTAAATGGTAAGGGTGAATGCAGCTGCTGGGCCCTCCCTGTCTCCAGGCCCTCCTGGCTTTGCAGCTCTTCCAGCAGAAAAGTGATCTCTGCTCACTTAGGCCTCAGCTGCCCTTAGACTCCTAGATGAATGCAGGAAAGTGTTTTCATGTCAGCTCCAAGCCCACTGCTAGATGCTCTTTCTAGAAAAGAGTGTGGGCACAGCAGCCCAGGGATGAGAGGCGACTGCAGAGAGACTGATAGTTCCCGCTAAGGCCCGGTCAGGCCACCCTGTGCCCATGACACTGTGAGACAACACCAGTCCCAGCCAACACCAGCCCAGCCTTGGAAGTGCAGAGCAGCCAGCCTATGCACGGATGGACGAAAAGGCCTGCACCCTGCTCTAAGCAATTGTACCGTGGGATGTGTGTTATTTATTTATTTTATTAATTTTATTGAGGAAGAAGTAGCAATGAAACAGTTTCAAAACAGGTCAGTAGGACAGTTATAATTAATAATTGCACATTGTTGTCTTTGTAGTACTTATTCATAGACAAGATACAGACATGATATCTTGTCTGAACACTATTAGTTCAAAACTTTCCTTTCATTGAACGAAGAGAAAGTAGATGGATATGTATGCTATGTATCTGTATGTATATACATATATATTTTTTTCCACTACAAAATGGACCTTCATTTATATCCTCTTTTTTGTTTACTTTTGTCAGAGAAAGGAATCCATTGCCATTCATGTATTGTAAGTGCATAAATTCAGAAAAGTAATCCAATATAGTCCCATAGTCTATAACAGTAGTGGGTTATCCGCGTGACTGGCAGTGTCAGAAGCTGTTGATTTGAACCTTTTACAGCTTAGCTTATTAATATGGCTTTCCTTTTTATACCCCATTTTTATACTTTTCTGCTGGATGGTTAAGACCAAGATAAAGCAAGATCTATATAACAAGAATTGTAACTTTCATGTCTGATAAGATCAGTCATGTACCCTCAGGATTTATCCTATAACCCTGTACTGCAGTTTGTAGATCCTTTGTCAGTGTCAGCCATGTGGATGAGTCGCGACCATTGCTTGACAAGTTTGCTCTCTGTGAGAGACTGAGAGAAAGTTTTCTCTCCGTGTGACTCTGTTTACGTGCACTCTACGTCATCTATCACTTTCCTCTGTGGCCCCATAATCTCCTTGATCAGTAAACTTGGGACACCACTGAGCTACAGGATGTTATAGTATAGGTTCTCCTATGTCCTGAGTCTTCACTGACCTTGAAAGGCCAGGGCCAAAATGTTGACTGTCCTTGAAGCCCTTCTTTTTCTCTAATTTTTGGTCTGCAAACTTAAGTTGTTAACCTTTCAGAAGAGAAGCTTAATGATATTATTACCCTAAAACATAGGCTGTTGAGTTTAACATCAGTACCTGTCTGAATATTAAATGCCTCAGACATAACATGGAAGAGGTATTTTCTATCAGTCGGTGATATGCTAAACTTTAAATCCATCTAGAATGTGAAAAAATAAAATATAGTAAAAAGATAGGAATAAACAATTATAAATTTTTACACCAGAATTTAGAAATCTAACCATATACAACATGGTAGCAGGACCGTCCTATGACATTTTTTCTTGTCTCTTGTTTTCATTTATTACCTTTGGGATGCATGTTATTTCAGGGGATCTGAGAAGCAGATGTGCAATAGAGTCCTTGGATAAAATGTGGGTGCCTGTGAAAGTGAGGAGACAGAGAGGGGGCGCAGCGTCAGCCTGCATCTGAGCTCCATGGGGCAGAGAGGGCTGAGGACTAGGTTGGAGACTCCCAGCAGCCAAGCTCTGCAGAGAGCTCTGGCCAGCCTGACAGTTGTTCTGGACCAAGGTCGTTCTCCAAGGAGCCCTGAGGATCGCTGTTCTCAGCCACAGGCAGCAGCTTGGGGGAAAACTGGTCTTGCTGTGATCTCGGGGGCTTATCCAGAAGGGCAGCAGCTGGATCATTGTTCTCCAAGTTGAGATGGGAGCAGCACAAGGGGCCTTGTTCTGTAGCATTATTGGGAGGATAGGTAATTGATAGGTGGGGCAAATAGGAGTATAGTGATGTTTTTAATAATCCCAGCTGGTCAGACAAATGAGGAAGGGGAATCACAAGTCTGAGGCCAGCCTGGAAAACTTAATGAAACCTGTCTCGAGATAAAAAGGAAATGGGCTGAAGATGCAGATCAATGGGAAAGTGTGCCTGGACTTGGTGCTCAGTACTATTAAAAACAAACAAATTTTTAAAATGGGCAGAATCTTTTCTTTGAAAAACTGTAAAGTTTTAAAACTCTTCTTCACTTATTGTAGAAGCTAATCCTGGAGAATGCTGAAGAACAAAGTTAGATTCAACTCTCCACTTCTGGTGAAATTAAAGTAAGCATGCAAACTGTTTGTCTTAAGGGGGGTTCCTGCATTCCAGAAGGAAATGGAGGCCTTGGAATTACCCAGATTTGAAATTGGCTTCAAACTCTGAGATAGACCTTAAGAATATTGTTGTTGAGGGGAAATCCTACATGCATCTGCATGTCTTGGTTTAGTGTGCCTCATTATTATTGTTTTTATAAAGTGATCACTACTGTTAATTAGATTTTCATGGAACTTTATTTATTTATTTTTCTTTTTGCAGAACTGGGGATTGAACTCAGACCCTTGTGTTTGCCAGGGAAGCGCTTATTCTACTGAGCCATCTCCCCGGCCCCATTCATGGAACCTTAGACAGCAGCTGCAACCTCAGGTTCAGTTAACATTTATGCAGCTCCATTCATGCACAAGGCACTTTGCCAGAGACATACATTGTTGACTTCTTACCCAAGCCCTGGGAGGTGTTCATTATCTCTGTTTGTCTCAGGGAGCACACTGTTAGGGTGGAACACAGACTAGGAGTCAGGTCCTCTGACTTCACGGCCCATGGACACAGAGCTCACTGAGCAGCTGGCCGGCTCCAGGAGCTGGACCACTTGGGGCCCGTATCAGCATGGCCCCTGCTCTCCAATTGCTCACAGGTGAGTGGGTCAGCAGGTGTCCTAGTGTGCCTACTCAGGAAGACGTGGGCTATAAGTCTCAGTGTGAAGTTAGCTTGAGTGATGTTGTGGCTTATATCCAGATTCCCGCCAAGCCTCCTGTGCTCATTCCTAGTTGGGGCCTTTGGAAGGCTGATCAGAGCATGGGGACCCATAGATGACGTGATCTTAGGAGGCCTGGCACAGGAGGAAGGTGTGTGGTGTGACAGATAGGACGGCTCTCTCTCCCTGTTTCTCACTTTGCTCTGCTTCCTGGCTGCCATATGAGCAGTTTTCCTCTGTCAGCCCCTCACACCATGGCACTCCCTGTTTGGAGCCAGATGACTACAGACTGCAACCATGGGCAGAAATATACCTCTCCTCCTCTAAGTTGCAGGTGTCTTTGAGTGGTGTGCAATTGCAACCCAAGGCTGTTGGATTTGGGATCTGACCAGGTGACTGGGGAAGCACACTTCTGGATGTCTATGTGCATGAGGGTGTCATGAAGGCATGGCCTGGGGAACTCTATCTGGCTGTAGTCCCCTTCCTCTCTGGTGCTTCTCCCCACCCCCACTGTGGTAATGAGTCCCCATGAACTACACCTCATCCCTTCAACTTCTACCATGATGTCCATGGAGGCAGCTGACCATGGACTGAATCACTGAGCGATATTAAACCATGCCTCACTTAAGATGCTGGATGCTGTGTCCCAGTGTTCCAGCTGACTAAAACCCAAGCTACCATCTGAAAGGAGCATAGGATACAGTGGACAATGAGAAAGGCCCAGTTAACAGTTGAATTGTATTCTTTTCCTCATTCATACAACAAAGCCCTAACCCTAGAAACTTGTAGTATGACAGTATTTGGAGTCAGCGTCTTCAGAGAGGTACTTAGAGTAAAAAGAACTCACATGGTTGGCCCTGATCTAACATGCCAAGTATCCCATAGAGAGGAAGAATAGGACATGATGACATGTCCTACACAGAGGGTTGATGGGGTAAGGGACAAAGAAGGCAGGTGACATCAGTGAGCCAAGAAAGAGGCCTCTACAAATCCAGCCCTGTGGCTACTTTGTCTTTGGACTTCTGACCTTCAGAGTAAGGGAAGAATAAACTATTGCATGAGCCAGTCTGTGGGCAGGGTTCTGCTGTGGCCACCTCAGTTGATTCCCGAAGACTGACCTCCGGGGAGTGGCTGGAGAGAAAGCTCAGGCAGGAGCAGACAAGAACAACCCAGATTGCCCACCTGGTATAATTTACCCAAGAGCTTTCAGCAAGTCACCTTACCCCACAGGCCTCAGTTTTTCCTCTGTGAAATGAGGGACAATCCCAGAAGTGTTTCCCACAGTGCATCCATGGATGCCTTGAGAGGCTTTTCAGAAAGTCTCAAGGGCCAGGGAGATAGCCCAGTAGAATAACTGCTTGCCTGGCATGCATAGCATCCTGAGTTTAATCCCCAGTACTGCAAAAAAAAAAAAAAAAAAAGAAAGAAAGAAAGAAAGAAAGAAAGAAAGAAAGAAAGAAAGAAAGAAAGAAAAAGAGAGAGAGAGAAAGAAAGGAAGGAAGGAAGGAAGGAAGGAAGGAAGGAAGGAAGGAAGGAAGGAAGGAAGGAAGGAAGAAAGGAAGGAAGGAAGGAAGGAAGGAAGGAAGAAAGGAAGAAAGAAAGGAAGGAAGGAAGGAAGAAAGGAAGAAAGGAAGAAAGGAAGAAAGGAAGAAAGGAAATCTCTATGGCCAAACACAACAGGGAACATTCCAGACCCCTTCTTAGATGTTAAAAACACAGTCTTGGCTCCAGTACAGTATCATAAGTCTTGCAGGAAGTTCTGGTTCATGTAGAACTCACCCACAGTAGCCACAAAGCTGATGTTCACAACCCTTCAGTATTCACATTCAAAGAACTCACTTTGGGAGACCCAGCCCAAGTTTCTCATATCTTTATTTTCAAGCCAAACACTCTGTGGCTTAATTTTAAAAAATTTTCAAGTATAAAGTCTTCAGAGCCTGTGGGTTAGGATTGTGAGTTGAGCGATGTAGTTGTAACACTAGAGAAAAAGTGACATTGATTATTGGATCTATATTCTTCTGTTTGATCATTATTTCATTTCTAAAATTTAAACTTGGTACTGAATTTTTTCTTAACTTAGTTTTAGGAAACATCTGCTGGCCATATTGAATGACAGTGGCTTTTACCACTAATTCCATCTTAATAGCTGCTCTGGGAAACCATATTTTATTAAGAAAGTACATTTTTATTTCTAGTTTTGCAAAAGTTCTTTACTTTTGCAAAAAAGTAAAAATTGCAAAATTGAACAAAATCTTTTTTGACTTCTCTAGGAATAATCATATTTTTATCCTTTGAATTCTTAATTTAGTAAATCATATTATTTGATAAAATAACCCGCACATTCAGGATAATAGTACCCTGGTCGTGATATAGTGTGATACATGAATTGGTTTTAGAATTTTCAGCTAATGTAATTACTGGCTTTTAGCTGCCTTAATAGGTGTATATATTACAAAATGCTTAAAACATATTTGTATTAATGAGAATTATACTAAATTCTATCTGAGTGCTTTAGTTCTCATTAGATAATCAAACTGTGCACTTCTGGTTTAAGGTGATAGCAGTTAACTATTAATTTATTTTCATACGAATGCATAACATTCAACAAAAAAATTAACAGTGTCCAATCAATGTCAATTTCTGTCATAAAAACCTCAGTTTATGCACATTAAAAGTATCAACAATAAATTAGGGATAGATTTGCCATTTTAAGTTCAAACTACAAAGGAGACCATGAAAACAGAGTTTAAAAATTCCAGAACTCCTTTGAAAATTCTCCATTCTTAGCCATACTGTCATAAAAACTGACGTGTAAAAATTCCTTTTCAGATACATAGTCCTAGTTGTGAGGACACTCCATTTAATATCTATTAACAAATCCACCTGTTTCTTTTCACATGTTCCTAGGTTTTAAAATAAGGGTATCTTGCTGAGGAAATAGCTCAGTGGAATAGGAACTTGCCTGAGATACAGAAGGTCCTGAGTTCAATCCCTAGTACCAGGGGGAAAAAAAAAAGGGGTGGGGGGAGATATCTTATCAAAACTTTTCCTCAGGGGCCAGTGAGATAGTTCAGTAGACTGAAGTGCCTGCTTAGGCAAGTACAGGCAATTCCAGGGACTGTGGTTCAATCTCTAGCACCATGTGCCATGCCGGCCCTGCCCCCTGGGCTGGCTGAGCTGGCCAAAGTTCCCTTGTGGTGACAGCCCTGTAATCCCAGCACTGGGAAGGCTGAAAAATGAATGAATAAATAAATAGCTTTTTCTCAGATTGACTTTCAGAATATGTAAACAATAGACCAAGTTAATTATTATGATAAAATAAAGTAGAAAAAATCATTCAGGCTGATATTCTTGTGCCTCTTATCTTAATGTAAAGCAAAGAAAATAAGACACCAGGAAATTACACTGGGATGATTTGTTTGGTGGTTAGCCAGTTTATTTCACATTTATTATTGATTTCTATAATTATTTAAATCTTGATCGTAATACTCAGATCCATAGCAATGACAGATTATTAATTTATGCTCTTCTCAGCAATTAAGACAGCCAGGCTTTGGAGATCTTCAGAAAGACCACTACATTAAATCCAGGAACATCAGTTTCTCTTCACTTCTCTCACAACTGCAGAAATAGCTATGGGCTTCTGCCTACACTGACTGTCTGCCACTGGTTCAAGAAACACCCACATGGTTGTTCCACTCCCGAGATTTTTAAGCCACTTCTCTGGTTCAGTGGTCATAAGGGTGCCAGGTCCTCCTGGTGTTGTGAACAGCTCACCTGTCTTCCTCACCAACATTGTGTCCTCCACATTGTCATGGAAATCTGTGAAGACACTGCCATTTTATGAGTCTCAAGGTCTTAGATAATAGCAGAGCAAAGAACATTTTTTGTACCATGTGGACCAAATCTGTGAGCTCAAGCTAGGGAGACAGATGAGCCTTGATTTTCTATGGGGTAACATCCTGATAAAATTATTATAGTTGAAAATGCATTTATCCATCTAACTATGATGCCCCACATCCTGGCTTGGCAGCACAGGGCACTTCAGGGTCTTGGTGACTTCTCCTGGTGTTCTTGAGGCTGACCAGAAGCTGTGACTCTCTCTTGCTACATCAGGGGTAAGCTTCAGACTATCACCAACTCAGATTCCAAATTGGAAATATAGGTCCTGCTAAGTGGATAACCCTTTTGCATGCCAACGTTGAACAGCCCCAAGGCCACTGTACATCTGGCACATTTTTTTTTTTTTTTTTTTTTTTTTTTTGTGGAACCAGGGATTGAACTCAGGCCTTTGCACTTGCCAAGGAGGCACTTATTCCATTGAGCCATCTCCCTGGCCCTATCTGGCACATTTTGTATTCTCATCTAGGAATCAGGGGACATTGGAGCTGGATGTGAATTTAGAGATGCCTTTGTTTTCCTCACTCATATTATACAGGAAATCTGAGAGCTAGAGAGCTTGGGAAACTTGCTGCTTTACTACAGCAGAATATGTGGGGTTCATCTTCTCATCTCTGTCCTGGGTTCCCATGAGGACTGTACTTTCTGAACTTGTGGTGAGATGAGAGTTCTGTGTCACTCTGGGGGAAATAAGGAAAGGTGACAAGGACCAATTTGATGAAGAAGATACTGGACTACGGTGTTGAGAAAATTCTGGAAGATGGCAGCAGTAACATGAGAAGAAGGATCACCCTTCAGATAGCACACAAAAAGCAGGACAGGTGAAGGAGAAATATACCTGTGTAGCAGTTGGGAACACTTTGGGAATGCATGTTAGAGCATCCAAACTCTAGTGCTTCTTAAGTAAAAGAAATATAAATCATTTCCCTTGGTTCTAAAAAGAGACTAAATATAATCCCCCCACAAAAACAAAGAGGAAAAAAACTAATTCTGAGATGATTGGCCAAGAGACTCAGCACAGACAGTGAGTTTGAGGCACCGAGGTCCTTCCACGGAGGATGAGAGTCTTTTTCTGGTTTTACTTTTTCCCTGGAAAAGTGGCTTATTTTTATTTGTATTGAGTGGAAGTGGAAAGGATACTCAGTAATAGGAAAGAGTCAGATGTACTTCATGATTTTTAAGTGATTTTGATGAGAAATAATTTACAAGTCATTGCTGGCCTCCAGTTTATTTCATTTTCAACTTCTCCCCTCCTGCACCTTTGTCTTCCCTCCAAGGGCCAGGCTTTTATCGCTGGGATCATTTGTTAAAAGTTCTGCTTTGCTATATGAGATTGCAAAGAGGATCTGTGTACTCAGGAACATTCTCACCATTTTCAAAGTATCCAATTCTTGTCTCACTTGCTTGGTAGAGACGTGTCCCCTCGGGGTGTTCTTACCCACTTGAGTGCTTTGAGCCTACATTAATACACTTATTTCGACGAGATCCTTAATCAATATTTCATGGGATGCATTGAGGAGACCCATTTCATCTCTCTCAGTCTCTGCAGGTGCAGGACTGGGCGAAGGCAGTGGCCTGGGAAGACGGCATCATTCACACACAAATGAAGATGTTCCTATCGATCACGGACTTGTTGGGACAATAATACTTGTGATGAATCATTGATAGGAAGGGACAAGGTGCTTTATGTTTTACAGAATGGAATTTTTGGATCCTTAAATGCATATGAAAGACCAAGTATTCAGAGAGTCAAGGGTAACCATCAGAGTGTCCTCTTGGATGGAAAAAGTACTAAGGATTTCTAAAAAAGGACCTATGGGCCAGCTGGGACCACAAATGAGGATATTTATTTGTAAATTGGGATGTTCTGAAGAGCTCTTGATGTTCTATCATCTATGGACAAATAAGACTCAAGCAGTGTGAAGGTCGAAGTGGTCTTCGCAGTGGCAATTTCTTCTTGGGAATGTTTATAGTGTGGTGACAAAAGGCGTGGGGTTTGGGCCCATGAGGTGCTTACCTCAGCTTCTGGCCCTGGCACTGAATACCTACTTGTACATGACTGTGAGCACTTAAGGTAGATGCTTCAAATGTCAACTCATGAGCATAAAATGTTTAATTAATAGCTAATACATATTGAGCACTCAGTCAGCATAAAGCATCCATCTAAGTTCTTAGTATGTACTACCTTTTACAATCCTGAAAAACAACCCTACTGGAGAAAGGCTACTGGTTTCCATAGCTGTGTAGACAGTCTACAAAGGGGATTTCCTTCCACTTTTTCCTTCTTTTTAAACTATCTTGACTCTTTTGGTCCCCTTTTTTACCCTTTTTTTTTTTACAGTACCAGGGATTGAAATCAGGACCTTGTATTTGCCAGGCAGGTGCTTAAGTCACTGAACTATATCGCCAGCCCTGTGCCTTTGTTTTTCAGTGTAAATTTTTCAATACATTTCTCTTACTGTTCTAGTGAGACTTTCCTGAAAATAACATTAAATCTTTGGTCAATTGGTCAGAAACAATATCTTTACTAGACTTAGTCTTTCTGTTCATGAAAGTGATCTACTTATTTAGATTTTAAGATTTTTTAAAATGTATTTGGTGCAAGGTCTCACTATGCAGCTCAGACTTGCAGTGATTCTCCCATTTTCAGCCTTCTTAGTGCTGGGATTACAGATGTGCATCACTGTTGAGCTATCTCACAGGCCCTACTTTTTTTGTTTTGTTTTGTTTTGTTTTGAGACAGGGTCTCACTTTGTAGTTCAGGCTGGCCTTAAGCTCACTTTGTAGCTGAGGTTGGTCTTGAACTCACAATAATCCTCCTGCCTCAGCCTCCCAAGTGCTGGGATTACAGGCCTGCGCCACCACGCCCGGCTTCACAGGCCCTACTTATTTAGATTTTATTTTATTTTTTAAAAGTTATATTTTATTGGTGCATTTTAGATATACATAACAATCACATTTATCATAGAGAATCTGTAGTAGTGCCATAAATTATGTTAAATTTTATTTCATTTTAAGGTTTCAGTTTTTACATATGCAGTTCTATAGAAACATGATTAACTTTTGACTGGTGGATCATTACAAGTTTTAAAGCAGCCTGTGCTACAAAATGAGCTCAAGGCCAGCCTGAACTGTATAGTGAAACTGTCTCAAAAAAAAAAAGATCAAAAAGCTATGAATTCTACTGCTATGGAAGATAGCTGAACATCATGATGTAATTAGATCCTTCTCTAAATTTGTATTTTTTTTCTTTTAATGTAATTGGGTAGCTTTCTTTTCCTTTGAGAATGAACTACAGGTATGACTTTAAGGCTCTAGATATTCAGAATATTTTGAATACATGCAATATACATAAATCATATATTTTTATCTAGAAACTAATTTTAAGATAAGGCCATGCAAAAGGGAAAGTAAAATACTTTGTACTTTCATAAATTTTATGCTTGATAATAGAGCAATGTGTTTCTTCTTGAATGTTTTCCTACAGGGAATAAGTCATAAAGATATTTGCAATTGTTTAATGATGCCTGAGCACAACATATGAGGGAGTAGCTTTAAGAAAAACAGAAATTTTGGTTTATGGTCAGATTGTCATTTCACATGGTAGCTGTTGTCCTGTTTTTCATTACCTAAAGGTACACCTACATCTTCAAAAATCCAGAGATCATGGGCCATGATTAATTCAAGGCACAAAAAGTTGGGATCTTGGAGAAGATAAGCTCTATTTTTGGAGGGATTTTAATAATTACTATTATAGTAGAACATTTGGGGGATGCTGTGATAATTCCATACATGTGTATTAACATTTCCATCCTCTTAGACATTACTTTAAAATGCTGGTTAGCATATTCGTTTTTATGGGGCACAGTCTCCCATCCAAGTACTAACCAGGCTCGACCCTGCTTAGCTTCCGAGATCAGACGAGATCGGGCTCGTTCAGGGTGGTACGGCCATAGACTGGGGCACAGTCGGACATTGTAAATTATGTAGAATGTGTGATGAGCTCTGTTGTGAGGGAGGTTTGAGGTCTGAGTGTAGGGTCAGTCTCCGGTGGTGCTTAAATAAAATGCATTAAACATGTCAGACAATAGCCTGGTGACCATATTATGAGGTTAAATACCTTCATAATTGTCTGGATGAGGGTCACTGGGCTGCTTTCCATTGCCTTGTTGACTTAACAATTAAAATTTTCCACAAATTAGATGGCAGATAGGAATATTGTAATCTAATATAGAACGGCTGTAAGTCACCTATTGCTTAGTTCTGAGTATAATCATTTTGTTGTTTCAGGTGATATTTCATAATACTAAGCATGTCATGTTTGTTTGTTTTGGTACTAGGAACTGAACTCTGGATCTGCCATGCCACTGAGCTACTTATGCTATGATTGTTAACTCTTAACCTTGAGCCTATTCCTTGGGGATAGAGCATCCTATGGGAATGGGAAATAGTCATTCATGGAACTGTCCTGGGCTAATGCTGAGCAGGCTGAAGACCCAGGAGAAGCTGGGTTTTCCCTTAGCAGCCATTCTTCAAATATAATTGACTGTAAAAGGCATTTTATGCTGAACGATATTTTTAAGAGAAATACAGTTATCCTCTGCGTGGAGTTCAGAGTTCAGATTTCAGAAGCAAATGTATTTAAAAATGATTCTGGATCTGAGAGTGAAAGTTCTGAATTGTCTTCTGACCATGCACCTTAGCACTGATATTTGGTGGAGGTACAATGCCTGCCCTTACACTAGTTTTCTTCAACATAATCTCACCTGGACTAGGGAGATTATGTCTGATACCAGGTCCACATGGGAAAGAACAGCAGTAGAACTGAGCAGCCTTATTTTCTAAATCGTAATAACTTCATAGGTCATCTGAAAATCTTGATAGGAATACAGGATGTGAGGTAAAAATCTTCCTTGCCTAACTAGTTTGCAGCTGGGGTTGGCCCACAAGCTACACTTTTAGTAGCCAAGAACCATGCACATTAGTCAACATCTGAAAATATGAATGTATCTCATTAAGATATCTGAGAGTATAGTGTGCTTGAATAAAATGCATTAAATATGTCAGACAATGGCCTGGTGATCATACAATAACCATGGAAACCAACATCCAACTGTGTGATTATGTTGTCACTTTTTTTGCCACCTGTTGAAGCCAGTTCTTCAAATTTGATGTGTTATATTTTATAGGTATTATTTCAAAGAAAACAAGTGTGGTTTTGTTAAAAAATTTTACAAAATCTTTTTTATATGTTTTTTTCTCTTTTACATATCTAAGTACAATATAGACAAAGCAAATTAAGGGTAACTGAGAAGCAGATTTGTAAGGGCATTTTTAATTTGCAGTTGGAGATAGCTTTTCACCTGTGTTGTGTTGTTTTATCTGAAGTTACTTGCAGTGGAAGGGGTTTCTATTCAACTGCATATTAATAAAAATGCAGTTGAATTTTTATGGTTGAAGATCGTATGTGTGTGTGCATGTACGTGTGTGTGTACATATGTATGTGTATACGTGTGTGTGTGACTGAAATGTGTGGTACCTTTGGCTCACAAATACTTAAAACTTTTTCTTTCCAAATTTATAGAAATCAAGGAACTTCTTACTTAGACGTGTTATTCAAAACATCTCTTATGATATCTTGGTAATGAAAAAATAAAAATGAGGCTCTTAACACAGGAACGATGGCCAGGGATGCTCACCCTCTCTTTTCTCATGAAAAGCATTGAAATGCATGCTGAAATCGTGGAGGAAAAGAACGCATCTTTCCAAGTACAAAAGCAATTAATAGTATAACTTAAATAATGCACTGGAGAACAGGGAAGTAATGCTAGTGTTATTGAATTAGCACTCCATCTTTTACAAAGTTAACAGACATATAAGTAGACATATAATCATTATTTTGATTGAAGAAATCATAGGGAAAAGGGGGGGAAACAAAATCATTTTTAAAAGATTGCAGTTAGGCCAGAAACTATTATATTACTTAATCCTATGTGATATTGCATATTTAATGTGTACCTACCATGTGGCTATATTGCTTCAGAAATTTTCTTTATTAAAAGACATATATCATGTCAACATGATCCCTTAGTTATCGTGGCCTGGTCAGAACCACAATCTCCCAAGCAAGTGAATGATAAAGGCTTAAATAAATGAGTCAAGCATATAATTTAAAGAGTCCAGGAGGATCAAAACCCTCTAACAGAATTTGAGATTTTTCTGAGGGCCAAGACAAAGATCTTCTCTGGGCGGTCCATACCTATTTAGTTATCAAAACCAAGCCAGAGAATACTAAACAAAGACATGAGACTCTGGCCCACCATTCAAGGATCTTGGGAGTCAGCTCAAGGGCTTCTCCAAGTAAGACTGTTGTGTTAATTTAGGAGAACTACCTTATCTCCAGCAAGGTCTCCATCAAGGAGTGAGAGGCTGACAGCTATAATCTTTATTTAGTTAATTGATTTTGGAGCCAGGTGTCCTTAGGTATGGCCTTCTCTTGCCTTTTGCTTCACAGGCCACTATAGGCCTCAGTCAGCCAGGACCAATGACTCGTGGAGATTCACATACTATGAGTCTGCTCCCATCTCCAGACAAGGGGCTTAGGTCTCGACAGACTGACACATAAACATGAAAAGTCAGTTGGTAAATACTAAATCCCGCTCAGAGCCACTTCACAGTGGTCTCCCTCAGACAGGAGCAAATTTCTTCTGACACGAGCATATACTTGATCTTTGCAGAGCAGAGAATCACAGGCTGGATTCTGGAGATCCTCTCCGTAAGACTGGAAACAGAGGCCCCCACACAGCACCAGGGAGGAGCCATGTTGTCTAGATGCCTTTCCTTCCCTGGGTTTCACCAATTTGGTGCACCTGGTCACATATGAATGAATGGAGTGCATCTGAGGCCCAGCAACCTCAGAGAGGGCCTGGGAGATGCAAGTACAGAGTGAAGACCTGACCCTCCCTTTGGGGGCTTTAAGAGGGAGAACGAATAAATGAAAGAGGTTATGAACTTCATTTTACAGGCATACAGAGAAAACAAAAACATATAGTCCAGGAGAAATACTAAGGGCTCTTCAACAGATAAGTCAATGAACTAGTAATAGGTAGGTAGGTAGATAATACATACATACATACATACATACATACATACATACATAGAAAGAAGAGTCTGGATCTTAAACATTCTTCAAGGCCAAACATCACTCCTTTCACAATATTTGTGATAGGTATTTTGTCACAGAAACAGAAAGCTACTCACCAGAGATGGATCATATACATACATATAAATTACATACATGTGTATTTTAAGATGAACTGAATGAAAATTTCCTTTGATCAATAAATAAATGGTAGTGATCTAAAGGTCAGACAAGTCTATATTCTTAAATAATTTCAGTAAAAGCAGCTGATTTATGACTTGGTAGATATACAGTTTAACCGCAAAAGAACAACCTACCTCAGACCAAAGAAGCTGGGACGTGACAAAGTAAAGGCTGGCTTCCCACCATAGTCAAGGGCTAGGAAGACGAAGACACTCATAAATAAATGGAAGAGACTCCATTGTTGATTCTGATTGACATTAGAAACTAAGATGAAGGTTCTGGGATGAAAGAAATATGAAATATTTGGGTAATTCATTTGAAGACAATTTGCTTTTCACAGCTTGACCTCTCCCTGAGCATGCCTCATATGGCAGTACATACTTCTGTAATGAAGTATTATCACATTTTGTGATTCCCAGTCCTGCAGGGAAAGAATAGTCCTATAATTATATAGATTATAATTTCTTCTCTAATACATCATAATCCTTGAATGTGACATGACTAATAATGTTAAAGGAGGTTTTCATTACCTTCTTGTTTTAGCTGTGATAAGAACAGTTAACTTAAAATGTATAATAAAATTTGAGATCCATTAGCCTTGGTTTATCTACATGATGTTTAGGAGAAAGTGACAAATAATTTTTAAAATAAAAATAAATTTCTGTTGCTAGCCTTTGGCTTTCTCCCCAAACCCAAATAATAGTTTGAAAATTGAAGCAAAGTGACAACAAGAGACTCACGGAAAAATGAACCATGAGCCCACCATGCTGGCCTGGCTGGGCTTAGGTCCTACTTTGTAAGGCTTGGGTGTCATCTTTCTAGCCTAAAAAAGGGCTCTCAACAGGAAGCTCTGCAGAGGAGCAGGCCCCTGTGGGTAACACTGGCCCATGAGGAGAGGGGGGTGTGGGAAGCGTTCTGGCAAAGAGAGGTCTCTAGGTGGAACAGGCAGCCCAGACACCTGAAGGAGGCTGAGCCAAAGAGAGTTAGAAAGAGTCCTGAAAGACACCTCCGTGGCCCTGGCCATCACGCCTGGTGGCTCACCAGACAACGACCTCCTTAGATTGACTGTTTAAAGGTACAATTAGGCCAGTATAGTCCAGTAGTCTATAATAGTAGTGGGTTATCCGCAGAACTGGCAATGTCAGAAGTTGTTGACTTGAGCCTTTGATAGCTCAGCATATTAATATGGCTTTACTTTTTATACCAGTGTTTATACTTTTCTGCTGGATGGTTAAGACCAAGACAAAACAAGACCTGTATAACAAAGAATGTAACTTTGGTATCTGACAAGGTCAGTCAAATCCCCTCAGGATTTATCCTGAAACCCTGTACAGCAGTTTATAGATCTTTTGTTAGTGTCTCTGGCAAAACTAAACAAAAAGGGGGGATATAAATCAAGGGCTATTTTGTAGTTAAAAAAAATAAAATAGCCCGGCATGGTGGCGCATGCCTGTAATCCCAGCACTCGGGAGGCTGAGGCAGGAGGATTGTTGTGAGTTCGAGACCAGCCTGAGCTACAAAGTGAGCTTAAGGCCAGCCTGAACTGCATAGTGAGACCCTGTCTCAAAAAGACAAAAAAAAATAAATAAATAAAATAAAATAAAATAAAAAAATAAAATAAAATATATATATATACATATACATATATATATATGTATATACAAAATAGGATAGATATACAGCACTTTCTCTTCATCCCATAAGAAAGATTTGTACTGTAGTGTTTAAACAAGATATCAAAAAAAAAGAGAGACAAGATATCATATCTGCATCTTGTACTATGAGTAACTACTACGAAGACAACAATGCAGAATGTATTAATTACTGTAACTGTCCTACTCACCTGTTGTAAAACTATCTCATTGCTATTTCTTTCTCAATAAAATTAATTTTTAAAAAGGAAAGAGCTCACCCACTACAGATCCTGCTGAAGCCCGCCAGGCCCACCTCTGCGTCAGACTTTCCCTCCTGTAGCCCCATATGCTGATCTCAATTTGGCTGACAGGTAGTCATTTTTGCATATGAAAACCCCTAAACAAAGACCCCTACAGATATTCCCCTTCAGGTCCTCTGACCCAGGCCTGTTTATTTGCCTAGGAGCTCTTTGTTTTTGCTTTTCCATAAGTGCTGCTTTCTTCTTTTGCTCTACAATACATGCTTTTCTTGGTCTTCTTCTGACTGTCTACCGTATAATTCTTTCTAGGTTGAGAGAACCTGCACAGCAACAAAAATCTTTATTTCCGAGGTTACTTTGTGATCAGACTTTTTTTTTCAAGTCTGAACTATAGTTTGTGTTACACAGCCTGATTTAATAATTTCTTAAAGATTAGTGTACATTTACATCAATACATCATAAAATATAGTTTTCATTTCAAAATTTTAAAAGTAGTGTATATTAAATTGTTCTTATTAACCTGAGTATACTAAATAAGACTGATTTAAAGGTCTTTTGAGCTCACCAAAATAAGCAAAACTTAAATAACCCAAAGGAAAAAAAATTAAAATTCCATGACAAAAGAACTTCAGTAACAAGTTAAATACAATCTCTAAATGCTCTGAGCTGAAATGTCAGACAAAACCCTGACTAGAATAAAAATAAAAAAAGATGTGGAAGCTTATCTTGCACCTCTATAACCCCTATTCATTGCCTTCTTCAATTTTGATAAAAAAAAAAAGAATAAAAGTTAAAAAGGCAATTACTTTCCCTTAACCCTCACGAGTAGATGCACAAAGAGCCGAAGGTACAACGCTGTGTTTAGAACGGGGAGGGCTTTTCTCTCCTGGGAATGTTGCCATCAGAGGGCTCGGAAGTGACAGTCCCCAGCCTTGCGTTTGCGTTTCAAAACACAAATGAAAACTAAATTTCATGTTAAGATGAAAACTAAATGTAATGTTATTTGACAGATCTCAAAACAATTTTTTGTATTATGCTAACAATCTTCCATTTAATTCACCATTTTTAGGAAGGCTTTACATTTAAATTTGAAATTAACAACTTAGAGAACTAGGAACTAAAGCCAAATAATGTAACCTGTTTACAGGCATAACCACGCCGCTAAAGTCCACCGAACACGCAGTGCGAGCTCAGCATTGCTGCGTAAAGATCTCACGAAGTCAGTTACTCCGCACCCTCCCTATAAGTGAGCTCAAGGAATCTGCAGTGCAGGGTTCCCTTGTAGCTGAGGACGGCAGCACTGCTTCCTGTGAGTGCAGGAAGGGACCTGCTGCCCAGTGGTTGCTTGGAGGCCCCATGCTCTCTGCCACAGCCTCTCCCAGGATCTAGGCTCTGCTCCATGGGTCTGTGTCCCAGGGCACCGGAAGGCAAGGAAGGAATCCTGGTCACAGTCTGGTCAAAAGTGGGTTCTCCAGGTCAGGGTATGCCAAGGAGCTGATGAAGACCAGTCTCGGGGTGAGGTGTGACACAGGCAGGCTGAAGCGTACCCCAGGATGCTGACCAGCTAGCTGCCTTGCCAGTCCTCTGTCCCTTGTGGGGTGAAGCAGAGTGCAGGCCCACACCTGGAGTTCAGCTCCTGGCTCCCCGCCTCTGCGTGGCAGAGCTGCCTCCTACAGAGACTTTCTGGTGGTCTGTGATGAGTTTCTGGCCATATGGAACCTGCCAGGGTGATCCAACATGGCTTTGGGTCCCAAAACAATGTGCCACTCCCAGATCAACTTTTGTATTTTCCGGTCTCCAAAATAGGCTTTTTGTCTCCTTTTCGCATGCATGCCAGAAACCCTCCAACCCTCTCCCTACATGATGCTTCACCTACCCATGCAAACTCCACCCATAGTCCAACCCAATAAACCCCACTTCCATCTCCCTCTTCTGAAGATTCCCTGCTTCTCTTCAAGCAGCCCTCCTGCGCCAAGAATAAAGGCCTCTTTCTTTCCTGTCTTTCACTTGCGCCAAAGGAAAAACCTTTCATTTTTGTACGTGACTCAGATCATTCGGGGTGTGTAGCTCCTGGGGCTACCCCAGCCATTGAGCCACCATTTTCCTTCTCTTCATCCCTGCCTGTGCCATTGCAGCGTCCATCCAGCACCAGCCATTCTCAGTTCTCACGGGTGAGCCACCTCTCCGTCTAGGAGCTCCAGCCTCAGCTCCACCAGTCTCAGCCGAAAATTGTGGGCCCAAGGCAGGATTCCCCTCATCCTTGAATATCTCTAAGCCCTCAGGGTATCTCCAAGCCCTGAACGGGACATGTCTCTGTCCTCTTTGTGATGATCAACTGGGTCCATTGGACATTTGTCAGTCTCTGTCACACTCCATAAAAGGATGATGTTTGTTTTTAATGGTTGTACTCTAGCTTCAGCCTTTTGGCTGACCTTTAATTCAATCACTGAGAAACAGTCTTTCTCAGGCCAAAACCATGCTACTCTTGAGTGTAACATCCTAGGTCTCTGGGAGACCACCAGATCAGAACAACTGATTTTTTTTTTTTTTAAATTGTTCACCACAGTGACCAACAGTCAGAAATCCCTTACAAGCCTCATTGTTCACAGGGCACAGCCTTCCCTCCCTCGTGCATATGGAGCGACCCAAACACTTTCAACCCTCTCTCTATCACCACCCCCTTGTCTGATCTCCCACCCAGTGCCTCTCCAAGCCCTGTCAATCTCCTCAAGCAGCGACTAGCAACCCATCTCCCCCTCACTCAAAGCCTCGACTACTTTCTCCTCCGCTCCTCTCTTGCCATTTTCTCTCAGCCACACCTCTGCCTGGGGGAGCCAGCAGACCACACTGGTCCCGGGCAGCCACGCACATCACACTTCAAGTCCCAGACACCCAAACCCTCGGAACCTCCCCTCCCACCCTCAGCTGCATCCTTGTCTCCTTCTTTGCCTTCTGTTTGCCCAACCCTCCAACACATTCAATCAGAAAGGCAGCCTTCGTCTCTTCTCCCTCCAACTTCTTCATTTTGGAACAAAGCCTGTGTGAGCCAGGAATAGCCGAGGGCACACATTCTTCCCTAGGCTGAGGGGCCCGGCTGGGCACATCCCCTCTGTGGTCTGCCAGGGTGCTGGAACTGGCAGGGACAGCAGGCCACAGAGGACACACACATGGGGCTCCCGGCATCACTGCCACTCATCTATCCTGCCCCTCCTGCTGAGCCTGCCCCTCACCACCCCTCACCTGCCTCACCAGGTGACCCCCTCTGCCCCACAAAAAAGGGGCTCTGAGTCCGTGGCTTCCTGGGCCTCCCCGAAGCCTGTGCCTACATCAGAAAAAAGTCACTTCTGCTGGCTCAGTCCCTGTCAGTCAGTTCCAACAAGCTGCAAAAGTTAAAAACATAAATTTATTACAGAAATAAATGGGTCTCTTTTGATAAAAATTACTCAGAAAGCATTTCATAACAGAGAGGATACAGAATGAAAATATAGACAGAAAAACAAAAAAAAAAAAAAAAAGTGATGCTGGCAGCCCATAGGAAAGAGGGCCAGTTGAGATCCAGAAAAAGGGAATGGTTTCTTGGATCCAGACCATTGTGCCTACTGCAGGGAGAAGAGACATTCCATGCAAGCATGTCCAAAGCTGCTAGAAAACAAGGATGTGTTTGTGATGGAATTAGAGTAAGTTTCATACTGATGGGATCCTGGGTCTCTGTCTCTCAGCCTAGGTAACCCACATTAAACGCAAATGTAGGAGTAAAGCCTGTAAGGCTTTTGATAGATACTGATGCAGCTCCATCAGTAGTTATCCAACCAGTGGCCCCACTTACAAACTGGAGAGCACTCAGTGTTTTTCAAAGGCTTGGGCAAAAGGCAGTTCCCCACGTCTGAAAATTCATGTTCCTCCAGTAATAGGGGAGTGATGGGACATGCAAAGCTCATTTGTTTGTGGCAATATCCAGTGGCCATGAAAGCTAGGAAAGGGATTAACCCTCACTTTCAATGGCTGCTTGATACAGATATGTTAATGGAGTGTCAATCCCCATGGAATATACCCTTCTTGGGGAGATGGCTCAGTGGGATAAGTGCTTCCCTGGCAAGCACAAGGGCCTGATTTCTATCCCCGGTTCTGGAAAAAAAAAAAAAAAAGAAATCACTGCCTCAGTACCCACTGCTTTAAGTGAAAAAAAAAAAATAAATAAAAA
>PVKA01010101.1:0-32559 GCA_004027165.1 Ctenomys sociabilis | reverse complement strand
GGACCTAAATGATGCTATTTTCTGTATTCCATGGTTTTTGGCATTGAAAGACTTGTTGCTTTTAAATAGGAGGATCCCAGAGAGACAAAAAAAAAAAAAAGCCAACAAACTTGGACAAAGATCCCTCAACAAAAGCTGCTGGCATATTTTTAAGATAAAATAAAATACTGAAATACAGTAACTGTGGTTCCTATGCCCTGGAGTTCAGCTGCAATGTCCTCCAATTTTAAAGAGACATGGCATCAAGTGCCCAGAGAAAAAGGACGAGTCCTAAGCCAGAGCTGACTGAAGAACAGAAAGAAAATCTGGGAAGGTTTTGATCTCTTTGATGCAGATAGGACTGGGACCATTGATGTAAAGGAATTAAAGGTGGCAATGAGAGCCCTGGGCTTTGAATCCAAGAAAGCAGAAATCAAGGAAATGATAAGTGGGGCCGGGGAGATGGCTCAGTGGAGTAACCACTTCCCAGGCAACCACAAGGGCCTGAGTTCAATCCCTGGTTCTGCCAAAAAAAAAAAAATCATGGAGAGAAAACTTTCTCTCAGGCTCTCACAGAGAGCAAACTAGTCAAGCATTGGCCATGACTCATCCACATGGATGACACAGACAAAGGATCTACAGAATAAGGTACAGGACTACAAGATAAACCCTGAGAGGACTTCACTGACCTCATAAAGAAACACAAAGTACATGTATTGGTATATAGGTCTTTCTCTATCTAGGTCTTAACCATCCAGCAGAAAAGTATAAAAATGAAGTATACAACGCGGGGCCATAATAATAAGCTAAGCTGTAAATGGCTATAGTCGACAACTTCTTCGGATAACTCACTATTGTTGTGGAATGCTGGACTGTGTTGGATTGTGTTGTCGAGTTCAGGCACCTAAATTAGTTGAATGACAATGGAGTGCCCATCTTTGACAGGTGTAGACAAAGGAAGGGGTATAGAAAGGAAGAATCATGATGTGTGTGTATGGACAGTACGGTTGGGATAGATAACGCTGTGCTTCTACATAATTCTATGAGAGGCAAGATTTGCACTAATGGTGGTTGGACAGGATATTATGTCAGCATCTAGGACTATGGACAACCACTAGGAAAATAACAAAGTAGAAAGTGTTAATTATTGAATCAGGTATAGAAAATAAGATACACAAACAGCTACACTCTCTTAAGTTACTGACAAGAGACATACAGTATAATAATGTAAGTATAATATCATGTATGCACCTTCTATGATACCAAAACATTATGAAAACAGTTTGCAATGTATTAATTTATCAATCCATCTTGTTAAGGTATCTTAAAACTGTCTCATTGATATTTGTACTTCAATAAAACAAAAATAAAAATAAATAAAAAAAAGAAAATGATAAGTGAAATTGATAAGGAGGGGACAGGCAAAATGAACTTCAGTGGCTTTCTGACCGTGACAACTCAGAAAATGTCTGAGAAAGATACCAAGGAAGAAATCCTGAAAGCTTTCAATATCTTTGATGATGATGATGAAACTGAGAAAATATCATTCAGAAACTGAAGTGCATGGGCAAGGAGCCGGGTGAGAGTCTCACTGATGAGGAGCTTCAGGAGACGACTGGTGATGGCCACCACGATGGAGACAGAGAGGTCAAAGAGCAGGAGCTCCTGCATATCATGAAAAAGACCAGCATAGTCCTGTCTCCTGCTGCATGTGACTAGCTTAGAGCCCATTGTCCTGTGAAAGCTGGCTCCTCATTTGCCTGTAGAACTTCAGCCATGTTCTTGAATCTGCTTTGGGCTTTTGGAAGTGTTTTTTGATATTAAAGTTACTTGTAAGTTGAAAAAGAAAGAAATATAGTAACTATAGATAAAAGATTTTATGTTTTTCAAATTCTCCTTATAAGAGATCTCTACTAATCGACCTACAGAAAGTCCTGGCTAGTATTCTTATAATCACAAACTTACAATACTTGCAATAATTTCATTTGGCTAAAATATCTGATTTTATAAACAAATCGTCTTGTATGGGTTTCTATTTATTTGTCTCTCTATCCAATCTGTAAACAGCTGTTTTATATGAGCTCAACATTTTTCTTCTTTTTAGATTTTTGGATTTTTTAAAAGGGTTTGGCTGTAATTTAATTTGGTTTATAGATAAATGCCATATATGCTTCCACCAAGGTTGCCAGTTGGTCAAAATTGGTTTAATAAATATAATATATACTGTTGTTTATACATTATAATTTGAGTTTCTCATTTGTTGGTATTTGTGTTAAGTATTGAAATTGTATTTTCTTTTTTTAATAATTTTATTGAGAAACAAATAATAATGAGACAAAACCAATCAGTAGGACAGTTTCAATAATAAATACACTGCATATTGTTGTCTTAGTGGTTACTCATTGTACAAGATGCAGACATGATATCCTCTCCACAAACACTATTAGAACAAATCTTTTTACTCCTTAAATTAAGAGAATGTAGCTGTATATCTGTCCTAACTATTATGAATACACAGATACAAATGGTTGTTCATTTGTATCCCCTTTTCTTGTTTAGTTTTGTCAGAGAAGGGTATTCCATCGTCAGTTAAGTATTGTAGGTGTGTGAATTCAGTAAAATATCCCAATATAGTCCAGTCGTTCATAATAATAGTAGGTTATCCATAGGACTGCCAATGCCAGAAGTTGTTGACTTGAGCCTTTTACAACTCAGCCTATTAATATAGCCTTATTTTTTATACCTCATTTTTATACTTTTTTGCTGGATGGTTAAGACCAAGATAACGCAACACCTATACAACAAGAAATGTAACTTTTGTATCTGTATAATGTCAGTTAAGTCCTCTCAGGATTTACCCTGAAACGCTGTACGGCACTTTGTAGATCCTTTGTCAGTGTCAGCCATGCGGATGAGTCACAGCCTTTGCTTGATCAATTTGCTCTCTAAAAGGCTGAGAGAATATTTTCTCTCCATGTGACTCTCTTTAGGCCCACTCTATATCATCAATCACATTCCTCTGTCACCCCATAATCTCCTTGATCAGTAAATTGGGAACACCACTGAGTTACATGACATTACAGTATAGGTTCTTCTATGTCTGGAGTCCTCACTGACGTTGAAAGGCTAGGGCTAAAATGTGGGCTGTCCTTGCCACCCTTCTTTTTCTCTAATTTTTGGTCTGCAAACTTAGGTTGTTAATCCTCCAGAAAAGAAGCTTATTATTATCCAACAACATATGCAGTTGGGTTTAACCTAACTATCTGTCTGAATAGCAAACATCTTAGGCATAACAAGGAACAAGTATTTTCCATCAAGTTGATACGTTAAACTTTTAACTCCCTGCAGAATATGAAGAAAAACATTTAAAAATTAAAAATATGAATAAACAATTACATACTCTTACACAGCGATTTAGAAATCTGACTATAGTCACTAGGGAGATGGCTCAGTAAAGTAAGTGCTTTCCTGGCAAGCACAAGGGTCTGAGTTCAATCCCCAGTTCCAGAAAAAAAAAAAAAAAAAAAAAGAAATCTAACCATATATAACATTGTAGCAGGACAGTCCTGTGACTTTTTTTTCTTGTCTCTTTTTTTCATTTATTACCCTTTCTTTTAAATAAACATTTTCTTGAGAGACAGTATGGCAGTAATTGGTATGTCATGACAAGCCGTACATATTTAGAAGACCAGAATGACAGGCATTCCAAGCATGACCCTACTATTACACATTGCTACCTTCAGTGCAGTTGTTTAGTTCACAAGTATCAGCAATACAGTTAGTCAGGGTGAGAATTCTACCAAGTAACCGCTAGTTTCAGCAACCTGCTGATGTTTGTCAGGATCATTGCCTTAGCCGTCTTGTGCATGTAAATGTATGGCTTTGTCCTTGTCACGTTTCCTAGCTTTTCTCCTTTCCCTCTCTTCATTGTCCAATCCTCAAGTTCACATTTTCCTTTTAATTGTGTTATACCTTCCTATTTATATTTCTTCCTTTGCATTCTTACACTAGGGAGACTATACGATATTTACACATGTGGGTCTGGTTTATTTCACTTATGATTATATCTTCAAGTGGCATCCACTTAAATATAAATGCTTCAAGTTTATCATTCTATATAGCTGAGTAATACTCCACTGTCTAAAAATACCACATCTTTTTCATCCATTCTTCAGGTGATGGGCATCTTAGTTGTTTCCAAGATTTGGCTATCACAAATTGTGGTGCTATGAACACAAGTACACATATATCACTATGATATGACATTTACAGTTCCTCTGGGAAAATTCCCAGTAGGGGGATAGCTGGCTTGAATAGGACTTCCAGTCTTATTTTTTTAAGGAGTCTCCACACTGATTTCCATTATGATTGCACCAGTCTACATTCCCACCATCAATGGAGAAGTGTTCCTTTTTCTCCACAGCCTCTGCAACATTTCTTGTTTGTTGATTTCTTTATGATAGCCATTCTTTCTGGGGTGAGATGGTATCTCAGTGTTGTTTTAATTTGCATTTCACAGATGGTTAGTGATGTGGAGCATTTTTTCATATATTTATTCGCTTCTTTAATTTCATCCTCTGAGAAGTGTGTGTGCATCTAGGATGCCCATTTCTGGATTGGAACTTTAAATTTAGTGGCCCTAATGTCTTTTATAAATTCTGGAGAGCAGACCTTTGTCTGAGTGCTTATTAGTTAAGATTTTTTTCAAAATTTCTGGGTTGTCTTTTCACTTTGTTGGTAATTTCTTTTGACATGCAAAAACTTCTCAATAAGAAGAGTTCCCAAATTCTTTCAAGTGTTAACCATGCGATTTGATTTTTGTTCATGAACTCTTTGCCTACCCTTATGTCTTCAAGAGTTCCTCCTATTTTCTCTTGCAGGAGATTTACTGTTTTGGTTTTAATGTTTAGATCTTTAATTCATTTTGACTTTAGCTTAGTGAATGGTAATAGACCTGGGTCAAGTTTTAGTTTTCAGCACATAAAGAGCCAGTTTTTCCAGCACCATTTGTTAAAGAGGCTATCTCTTCCAGTGAGTATATTTGGCCCCTTTATCAAAGATAAGGTGGCTGAGTGTGTTAGTATAGGCTTCTGTGTCTTCTAATCTATTCCCTTGATTCTCAGGTCTATTTCGTTGCCAATACCATGTTGATTTTATCACAGTAGCTTTGTAGTATAATTTCAAGTCAGGAATTGTAATGCCTACTGCCTTGTCTTTGTTGGCCAGGATTTATTTACTCCAAATAAATTTTAGGAATGATTTCTCTAGGTCTGGGAGGTATGTTAGTGGTAGTTTGATAGGGATTGCATTAAATCGGTACAGCAATTTTAGGAGTATGTCCATCTTCACGATGTTGGTTCTTCCTATTCAGGAGTAAGGAATATCTTTCCATTTTCTGAAATCTTCTACAGTCTCTTTTTTCAGAGTACTGCAATTTTCTTTGAAAAGATCTTTACTTCTTTAGTTAGATTAATTGTAAGGTGTTTCATTTTCCTCAGTGCTATTGTAAAAGGTATTGTTTCTCTAATTTCCCTCTGTGTTTGTTATCTGTGTAGAGGAATGCTATTGACTTTTGGGTATTGACTTTGTATCCTGCTATGCTACTGAATTTGTGTATCAATGAGATTGTATTTTCATGGGTTATAAGGTAACTAAACAGAGATCCCTTAGGGTGAGACTGTGGGACAGGACTCCAATTGATGGATAAAAAAGCAGCTGCCTAGAATAACATTAACCAGTTTTTATTCATTAATAAGGAGGCTTGATAGCCCTTATAGTGTATGGGAGACACACTAATAAATATTACTCAAAATATATTATTGCTATGTGTTTACATTGATCATTGTTAGGAGATTAAGTTTTCAAAAGCAGGACAATAAGGTTTTTTTGATTAAAACATGTTCTTGGTACAAAACTAAATTAAAGAACAAAATCATGACAATTTTCTATTGCTAATTTCGTAGTGTATTAAATATATTCATGACTTCCAAATGTACAGTATTCTGAAATATAAAACAGATTATTTATAGTGATTTTTCTTTGAGATTTAAACACATGTCTTTCTCTTGTGCTCCAGATATTTTTAATAAGAGGTTCATGTCAAGCCAACATGAGGTCATCAGTCAAATGATAATTTTCTAACAAAAACTTACATGATGATACTTAGCCAAAATAGAGATTTCATCATGACTGGTATGCTACACTGCTATGTATGGCTACTGAAGTCAAATTTTCTTTGTAAAACTATATAACTATTGTCAAATGTTCACATTTTAAAATGTTAACATTCTATAGGGACTTAACTACTGAAACATCCATAGTTGACAAAAAATAACAAACTTCATTTTTCAAGGTGCTTAATACTCAGATAAAATTTTGATAATTAAGTGTATTGCACCCACTACAATATAAGGTCATTAACCTTCTCTTTTGTATGTTCAACCACGGAGGTACAGAGACCAAAAATTAAAAAGATAGATGGGCTAAGAGGATAACCAATATTTTGGCCCTGATCCCCTAACAATGAAGACTTAGGATAACTCAGTCGAGCTCCTAATTGTCTGATCAAGTAAATTATGGGAACACAGAGGAAAATGATTCTATAGTGTACAGTGCGCCTTGGGAGAGTCACCAGGAAGGAAAAGCCTCCCAAACTTACACAAAAATCAACTTGGTCAAGCAATGACCATGACTCGTCCTGATAGCTGATACTGGTGAAAGTACTGAGAGGTACTATGCTTGGCCCCAAGTTAAGTCCTGAGGAGATTAACTAGCCTTGATAGATAGCAAGGAGTTAATTTTAATTAATACAATTCTCACTTCAACTTGGTCTTAAACATCCAGGAGAAAAGTATAAGCACAAGATATATAAAACTAGGCCCAGTCACCCTGGTCTTAAACATCCAGTAAACAGTATAGCCATAGTATGTATAAAACTACATCCAGTCTTCCCTAACCAGTTAACAGATTAAAAAACACCATTGTGGATGCATACAAAAAACAAAGAAAATGGCCCAATTGCCTGCTCTTGGTGGTGGTCAACTCTTGGCTCATGCCCCCCTATCATCCTTTCCATTCTAGGTCCTCTGTGATCATTCTCTTGCTGCTGGTAGCACCCTGTCTTTTTCAACTTTTTTTTTTTTCAACTTTTCTCCAACCAGTATACAGGCCTTCACCACCAGAGAGCGCCCTGTCAGGCTGAGACCCTGGCACCAGCTTCTATAAGGTCCTGACCCACTGTCCTCAAAACTACAGCAGCCCCCACCCCATGTCACATCCCGTCAGCAGAAAGTAGCTTGAAAGAGTTAAACCTTAACAACAAAAAGGTGGGAACGACATGCAGGCTGAAATAATTCATAGAATCTTCACATCTTTTCAAGCTTCACCCATTAAAAAACAGCTCAGCGTCTTCCTGCGTTACTCTCTTTTATTCTACCCTGTGTCAAAGTCATGATCCAGACAATAATAATAGTACTAACTTTTCTAGCCTAATTTTCTCACACCCCTAATAAGTTGTCACCTTCTATCAGCTATAATACTATAAAAAGTAACACTTTTCCCCTCAAAAGTCTTAGCTAAATCTTGTGCTTAGTAGTATAAGGAGGCATAGGTACCAGGAATGACCTTCCTGATCAAGAACAATGAAAAAGGAGAACAAGAAATTTTAAGAATATTTTAATGTAAGCTCTACTCTCAGCTGGAAACACACCTCAGCACCACAGCTGTCATCACCAAGCAAAGGATGTCCAAAGAAGATAAGATATGACAAGGAATCTCGCAGGTCCTGGGATGTCTGGGGACCTCTGGAGACACAAAAATTTACAGTGGACTTTCAAGGACTTTGCCCACTGAAGCACAAGACAGCCAGAGAACTTTGACCACAGATGTTTATTAAAATCTTCCCACTTAATGTCCCCTCCCTTCTTTCCATCCCTATAAAAGGGAACCACTTGCCTTTGTTCCTACAGAAGACCTGCTTACTTTCTGTCTGCCTGTACCCAGGCACAATAAATTCCATGTCACGTTACCTTTACACCAGCCTGGTGGTCTTGGCCTGTGTGATACATCTAAAACGAATCGTTGGGAAGAAGATAAGAAATCTAAAAATGTCCAAAACTGGAAATGTAACGGACTGTTCCAGACAAGAAATAATTGTCTGAAAGTGTCCTTCACCTTAACAGGACAAATCTTGGTGAACAGGACCTTCTAGTTCAATGGCTACAAAAGCAAGACAGAGCCTATGTCTGCTGAGGGCATCATGTGAGATCCTCTCCTACAGCTGGTGTCTCACATGGCCTTATGCTTAGTGCTGAGGAAGGCAAGAGGCAAACATTCAGAATAAGACAGCAAGAGATAATGTCTTCCTGGACTGTGGAAGTTGAGAAAATCTCGGAAAACTTATCATCCATCACCAGATTTCAGGCAGGTTTAATACAGCAAAGGTAGCTCCGTTCCTTACTACATGCATCATTCTAAAAGCTGAGGATTCAGTTAAATGCCCTAGAGAGACAATGAGCAATAGATCCAAACAGTTTGTCTCACGATGTCTCTAACAACCTATGTAAACTTTCAAAGACCCTGAGCTCAAGAAAGGTAATTAGAAAACACATAATAAAAAAAAGGCTTTATTGATCAATGTCACAAAAACATGCCACCAGGGCCAGCCAAGTAGCTCAGCAGATTAAAGTGCCTACAAGCAGGTGCAGGGGCCAGGAGTTTGATCCCTGGGCCTGCCAAGCCAACCCTGCCCCTGGGACAAGCTGAGATGGTGATTGAGACAGGTGTGGTAGCACAGGCCTGTAATCCCAGTTCTTGGGAGGTGGTAAACAGGCGATCACTATGAGTCCGATCTAGCAGTGAGATCCTGAAAATCCTGTAGACCTTTCCCTAAAATAAAAATTAAAAAATGACACCAGAATTGTATGACTCCAAAAATAATTCAGATATTTCACTTAACAGTCATAGACTATAACACAGGTGCGTTCTTACCTTAGAAGAGTAAGAGAGGCTTGAAGACAAGAACAATGAAACTGACCAAAAAATGTTTGATTTCATTTGGGGAAAAGAGATTAAATAAAATCTCTTTTATTTGCAATAAAAATAAAATCAAATCGAACACTTAGAAAACAGGTCAAACAGTTAAAGAAAATATTATTAAGGGCTGGCCAGATAGCGCAGCAGATTAAAGCACATGCTTAAGCAGAATGCAGACCCCGGGATTTGATCCCCAGCGTGCCGTGCCAGACCCGCCCCCCCAGGCTCACTGAGATGTAATTGACACTGGGCATGGGGCCTGAGCCTATAATCCCAGCACTTGGGAGGCTGAAAAAAGGAAGATCACTACAAGTCAGATCTATGCAGTGAGACTCAGGAGACCCTGTATTAAATTATATAAAAAGAAAATATTATTAAACTACAAGATGGATTTGAAGCCAATGAGGAAATGGAACCCAGAGAAACAAAGAAATGAAAAATCAAAAAGAAATATTGAGACACAAAAATTTAAAAATAAAAAATATATCTATTCAGAGTCCCAGAGAAGATAATGGGGGAGTGCAGAAAAGATGCAAAGAAATTCAGATGGGCTGACTGTGATGAGACAGGGGTGAGACAGAAGGACAGGGGTGACAAACACATGGGTGCAGTAGACTCTCCCCCCTGTGGGACATCATGCTTCAGGAGACCCGCTGCGAGACCCTGAAGAAACTGCAGAAGCAGGATGTGCTCATGGAATGAGAGATCATTGCCAAAGAAACATCTGATTAAGCCCACTGACTTCACTTAACTTGGTAAATTTAGCACCAAGAATTCTGGCTGTCATATAGGTGGGGGATGTATTGTGTGTTCCCCACCAGCTTTGCTACAGAGCTCTCTGACTTGTGGGCTATAAGAACATTTGTCTAGGGTTCTTCTGGATCCCTGAAGGTTGTTTTTGCTAAGAACACTGATTACCCAGAACTTGAGCCTTCTGAGACCAGTGAAAATTCCTGGACTTTAACTCACTCCAGCAAATCCAAATCTCACTTTTTCCTTTGTTCTATAAGCAACCTGATTCCTGTTTGCTTGTTCAACACTATCTGCCTTCAGCTGAAGTCCCTTGACTATACTCACAGTTCTTGGCTTGGTCTGGTTTCGGTCACTCCTAAATCCTGTCTGTAATACACCCTCCATGTAAAGCTCAAATCAGACCTGATTCTCCCCGCCCCCAACCTGTTTGCCAGTAGAGTCATGATTCCCAGTAGATTCTCAATAGAACTCTGCTCAACAATGAAATTGTCATCAGCAGATATAGGATATTATAAAAGAGATAAGATAGGACAACGAATCTTACAGGTCCCTGGACA
The DNA here is from genome assembly GCA_004027165.1 of Ctenomys sociabilis. NCBI lineage: Eukaryota > Metazoa > Chordata > Mammalia > Rodentia > Ctenomyidae > Ctenomys > Ctenomys sociabilis. Next base: position 22,237 of record PVKA01010101.1, on the reverse strand, counting down.
TCTGGAGACACTCAAAAATTTATAGAAACCCTCAAGGATTTTGCCCACTGAGATGCAAGACAGCCAGAAAACTTTGACCACAGATGTTTACTACCATCTTCCCAGCTCATGTCCCCTGCCTTCTTTAGTCCCTATTAAAGAGGCCCTCTTGTCTCTGTTCCTTTTAGATTATTTTTTTCACTCCCTGTCTGTCTGTATCCAGGCACAATAAATTCCACACCTTTACATAAACCTGGTATTCTGGGCTGGTCTCTGCCTCTCATACTTGTTACTCTGTAGGTTGCTCCCCATTTCTCTCCCTCTTGGTTGCTCCTCCTACATGTCCAGGTCCACAGGGATGGAATAAAGGTGCCCTTGTCCAGAACAGCTCACTTCCCAGTGCAATGTCAGAGAGAAAATAACCTAATAGGTACAGCCAGTGGCTTGAGATTTGGCACACAAGGACTCAGAACACCCCATTTCTGTTCCCTGTCTGCTGAGTTAGGCTATAGAAGGGTCTTAGAAGATGACTTCAATATGGAGGGCCTAGAACTATCCCAAGGGCTGAATGGGGGAAGGACAATAATCCATGAGGCCAGTGGAGATGGAGGTCAGTATTAGGAGCCCCCTTTTCACCACCAGTTCACTTCAGATTCAAGTAACCCAAAGAAAAGAAACAGAATGGTGGAAATGTCTGAACATGTTTTTATTCTCAGTTGCTTAGCTCAGGCAAACATCATCATGTGGCAGCCCTAAGGCCCCTAGCTTACCGCACAGCAATCCTTGGCCACTGAGCCTCCTGCCAGCGTCTGGAAGCCTACACTTATACAAAAATACACACAATAGTGGCCCTGTGCCAGCAACAGCACCGCCTCTATGTTATTTACACCAGCCAGCATCTACCTTGGCTTCAGAAGTTATTCTCACTGGGGTGTCAGGAGATGCACCTGAGCTGGAATTCTGTTGGCATGGAAACCGTCACTTCCAAAATCCTCTTCCTTTCACAGGCTGAACAAAAGTATCACTGTCTTGTGCTTTTACTTTTCTTTACAAGACCTAGAGCAGAAAATCCAGGCACAGCAAGCAGCACAAGGATATTTAAGTGCGGCCATCAAGAAGAATCCACAGGGGATTTGGCTGTCCCGTGCTCCACAGTGGGAGTGGGGGTGGGATTGACCTGAAAAGACCAGCACACACCCTGCTGAGTGGTGCTTGGCTCAGAGAACCCATGCCTGGGGAATGGGTGAGTTGTAGCGGGCGGATGGAACTGAGATCAAGGCGGTTGGCCCTCCTCCTACACGGAAGAACTCTGTGCAGCTTGGCTTGTGTGGGGACCATTGTGTGAGGCAGGCCTCAGAGTAGATCAATTTCGTTTGTTTACTGAAGCAAGTAGGAGTTGTTGAAATATAGCACCGGGTCAGGATGAGAGACTGCTGATGTTTTCACAGAATGGAGAATGGTGAGCGACACTATGAGCAGACCCAGCAGATACTTGAAGAATGGGAGAACCTAAGGGGCAGATGGGACAGCTCACCTCCTGTCTGAATGACTGTTGTCATCCAGCCATCATTTCCTTGAACACTGGCACTAAAAGTTGACCACTGAGACAAATATCAGAACACTAGACTTCACCGACTCTCTCTGCCCATCCCACAGAAACACACGACCAAGTGCTTAATGCCTCAACCATGAAGGAAATGCAAACTAAAACCATGGCAAATTCCCCTCACTCCTGCAGAACGCCTGGAATCAAAACACTTCAAAATCACAAGTACAGATAAAGGGGCAAAGAAAGTAGAACTCTTGTACTGTGGAAACCTGTGTGTGAAATAATTTGGCATTTCTTCAAAAACTTGAACATAGATTCACCACTCTTCACAATTCCATTCCTACGTGCATACCCAGAAGAACTAAAAACAGATGTTCAAACAAAAATGTGTTTTTTATATCTGTTAAGATCATGAAAATGAGGGATATCTCTGAAAGAGCTCCAGGGCAAAAAAAAATTTGGATCCAAATGGAAAAAAAAAATTTTTTCCTTCCTGGGTGGAGTTGGTGGTTAAAGTAAAGTTAGCACAAGGACTGGATTATTATGGAGAAACCATAGTGGTTTCCTGGCTTGCGGGTTATGTAGTGATCCGCTGGAAGAATCTCTGCATAATACACTGTAGTATTTCAGGTGAAGATGCAAATCAGGACAACAATAACCACTGGGAATGTGAATAACAGGATAACGACTACTTTCTGCCAGTAGTTCGGGTTTCCCGAAATTATTGGGAAATGTCTTGGTTGCTTTTCTCTCATTGCTGAGACAAAATACCCAGTGCTCCAAATTAAAGAGGGAAACATTGATTTAGCTCACAGTTATGGAGGTTTCAATCCACAATCAGCTGGCTCCAAGGCAAGGTGGCAAGACTGAAGGAGCAAGAGATTGGGGCTGTGGAAACACAACAAGAGCAAGGAGAGCAAACAGGGAGGAGTAAGAGAGCAAGCCTCTTTCCCTTCCTTATGTTGCATGCAGGCTATCCACCCTCGGGTGTGGGTAGCACTCACGCCCTGATCCCAGCCTTGTACCATGAATCAATCATAAACTCTAGAAGTCCACCCCATGACTGCATGAGGCTTTAAGGGCACATCCAGACACAAACCATAACAGGAAAGAAATCATTTTTTTAAAAAAACAGCCATATCAATACCATGCTGGACAAACCAAACACCAAACTTCACACTAGAGGGCTATCAATAGCCAAAACAATGAAGAAAATCTGAGCGTCATCAGAGGCCATTGGGTGGATATATTAGTGTTAGGGGTCTGCTGTGTGGATAGTGCACTTTTATTAAAGGCCATTGTCTGGTTATTATATAGTAGCAGTTAAGAGGATGTGATATACATATTAGTACAGTGACAGAGGTCACTCTATAAATGTTATACATAATAGTATTTAGGGCACTCCATGCATATTACATTGGTACCTTGGTTATTAAGCTTAATTCTTTCCATGATTCTCATCACAGAATTCATTCTGTGTCTCCGGTTGTAACCAGAATCATGGAAAGAATTAAGTTTATTAACCGAGGTACGAATATATATCAGTATTCAAAGCCACTGTATGTGTATTAGTGGTAGAGGACACTGTACAGGAATTATATCAACAGACCCACATCTTGAGTCTTGTGGTCACCTTGAATTTCACTTCCTATATGATGCCAACTTCTCTGAAAACTCCATCCCCTGCGCTCAAGCTATGAAAAGAAACATTTCACTCTCTGTTGCAGGGTACACCTCGAAGACTACAAAAATTCACTCAACTTGTTCACAGGCTGAAATTTAAAAAAACAAAACTATGACAATGCTGCAAGAAAACAAACAAACAAAAATCCATTCAGTCCTGACTTGGTGAGGAGAGAGGCAGTGATGGGGATCCAAGTCAAGCACGCTGGCCAAGCACGCTGCCACGGAGATGCATTTCTAGCCTGTGGTGATGAGTTTTAATGTGCAAGACCAAAATCTGACTTACAAAAGAAAAATACTGATAATGTACACTTTATAGATTAAATTTTCTACCCTGTCAAAGATCCTGCTTAGCTAAATTATTTACACAGCACATGCCTGAAAAAGAACATATATTCATAGTTCACAGCTCTTAAAAATCCACAACCAAAATCACAACTAAACATGGGCAATTCTGAACACACACCTCACTAATGAAAATATAATGACAGCAAGGAACCATTTAAGAAGATGCATAGTATCATGTAGAATTAGAAAATTGAAAATTAAACAAAATGAGATGGTATGGCACAGCTATCTGAATGTCTAATTTCTAAAAAAAAAAAAAAAAATGATGGTACCAATTGCTGGAGGATGTGGAACAGTTTTCCTTTATTGCTGGCCAAATGCACAATAGAACAGACACTTTGGAAGATAGTATGGCAGCTTTTTTCCAAAGCAACACAAGTCTAAACTTTGAGCCAATAACTGCATCTGAAATTATCTGCATTTGTAAGACTCCTTTGAAAAATGAAGTTCAAAATAAAAAGTTCATAATTATGTACAGCATCTCTATTCACCCTTGTGAAATAATAAGAATAACCTTCAGCAGTAAATGAATACATAGCCACATGGGGGTACATTCATGCAGCAGAAGGTCTTCAACAATGCCAAACACAAAGGAATGAACTGATAACCTATGCAAAGGCATAGACAAGACTTCAGGGCTTTGCTAAGAAAAAAAAGAAAAACCAGCCTGAAGAGACTACATAATGTATGACCCCCTTTATATAACAGTATAGAAAGGGAGAAACTACACAGTTAATAACTGACTAGTGAATACGTAGGATGAGTTGAAAAGTATTCTGCATGACATTTTAGTGGCTGTGGCTTACCGTTACACATTGAGAAGACTTATGGAAGTCATAACCAATTAAAATTAGGTTACATTATTTAGGATGTGGATGAAATACAAAATGTAGGAATATGTCAGTATTGACACGTGGAGAAACAGTGCAGGCAGTCGGCAAAACATGCAGGCCTAAGTCATTTGGAAAATGAATGGCATGAGAAACAGCCCTCCTGTTTCTCTACTCTGCTGCATGCAAACACAGCTGAAAGTCACCGTTCATGAGAGCAGATCATTGCTGTGCACTGGGTCTGCCAACGCCCTGATCTTGGACTTTCAGGCCTCCACAGCTCTGCAAAAGAACTTCTGTTGTTTATAAATTACCCCATTTATGATACTTGCTAAACTCTGGGCTCAGTCCCCAGTGCTCCAAAATAAAATGAGTCTTAAATTACAGTTACACTTTCAGAAAACCTTGCAACATGATGGAAAGCATGCAAATGAAATATAAATAAAGTCAGAGGTAGTCACGTTTCAGGATTGTTAGACTGCATGCAGTTAGAATGAAATCTCTCAGACTTGATCAACAGAATCAATGCAGTTCCACTCAGATGTCTATAAAATTGCTTTGAACACTGTAAAAGGACAAACTTGAAGAGCTCACACACCTGGATCCTGTGAGGAAGTGAATACGGTGGAGAAAAAGTGTTGCTGGTGAAGGAACAGACAGGTAGATAAATGCAAATGCATGGAGACAGCCGTGTACACATGGTTGGGTGACTTTGTCAAAGGACACACATGTTTGGTGGACAAAGGACCATCTAAGGATAAAGGCAGTCTTTAAAACGCACACACTATAAGGGCCAGCAAGATAGCTCAGTGGACTAAGTGCCTGCTTAGGCAAGCACAGGGGCTGGGGTTTGATCCCTAGGTGCACATGCCATGCCAGCCCTGCCCCTCGGTGCCCTGAGCCAACAACCAACTCTGGGCATGGTGGTGCATGCGTGTAATCCCAGCACTGGGGAGGCTGAAGACAGGAGGATCACTACGAGCTCGAGCTGTGTAGTAAGAGTCTGCACACACCCAAAAAAACACACACAAATTCAATCAAAAGAATCCACACACTTACATTAAAAATGTGAAACTAACAATTCTAGAAAATATGCGCGACAACATGTTTGATGTGTTTTCAAAACGAGCCCCCAGAAGTCAATGTTTGAGCTATCTCCCTGGCCCAAATCCGTGAAGGAAAAGAATTGATAATGTAGATGTTATTAAAATTAAAAATGTCTATTCCATGTTAAATCATACTAAGGGAATAAGAGAGAAGCTGCAGACAGGAAGAAATATTTAGAAGATGCACACCTAAAAGAGACTTGTATCTGAAACATAGTAAAAAAAACCACACTAAGAACATTCCAGTTAAAAGTGATTGAAGGTCTGAATAGAGGCCTCACCTTGGCAGATGCCAAGGACATGTAGACAGTGGTGCTGGCTGTCATCACCTGTTAGGAGAAAAAGGTAAATGAAAACAATGAGGCAGCACAGGACAGCGATTAAGGGTCCAACACCTTTGCGAATGCAATAGAAATCGCTGTGGAGGATGCAGAACAACAGGAGTGCTCATTGTTGCCGGAGAAGTGCCTGATAGCTCACTACTTTAAAAAAGTTTGGAAGTATTTTCCCAAAATATAACGTGGCTTCACCACATGATCTACTATGACCCTAAGATTTAGGCTACTTCTTCAGACAATGTCTGTCTGACTGACAGAGTGCCATTACAAGCACTACTCCATTAAATGGCCAAATACTCTCAGGAACTGGGATGTCCTTCATCAATAAGCGAAGCGAATAGCAGAATATTAAATTGAGGCCTGAGGGGGGCATCTCTGAGTTCTCACGGGCCTCTCTGCTGGAGTCCACACCTGGGCCACCCAGTCTGACCTTTCCTTGGACGTCACAGTGGGCCGGAGTGGATTCTGTGTGGAAACTGCACCTGCAGATGCAGACATTTATCCAGAGAGTGCAAATACAAATGCAAAATTCAGGTCTGCATCCTGGCCCATAGGCTCCTCCTCGGAAAGAAGAGCCAGACCTGGAAGCAACTCCAGAAAGCCTGCAGAACCACGCCTATTCCAGGAAGGATGTGAAGGTGCTTCCTTTGCGGGCACAGTGACGCAGCTCTGGTGAGCTTCAAAGACCCTGTGCTGTGGCTTCGTTCACCCAACCCAGCTCTTTATCTCTTTCCACAGGCAGCAGCTGCAGCCTGAGCCTGGATGCTGTTAATTAGCTGCTTCAGCACGGTCTCGATGTACAACCCTTGAGAGCTCTAAGTGGTAGGTACCCTTCTGGGCACTGGAGCTGGAGGGGAAACCAGGAGGGTCCCCCTCCGCCCGGAGCTGACAACAAGGGCCTCCAGCAGTGATGGCCCACTTCCTGATCTTCCACTGCCCTCTTCCCTCCTTGTGTGGAATAGACTGTAATCTACCTCTCGCACTCGCCAGCACAGGCAGACATCCCAGCCTTTACCTGCAGCCCTCCCCAGATCTCCATGCTGGCTTTCTTTTTATTGCTTTAGAGTTTTCCTGTTCTGGAACAGGAAAGAAGCAGGGACAGAATGATTTGGCAGCTTCCTCGAGATATGGCCCTGCCTAGTGCCTTCATTTCCTCCACCTCTGACCTTGGAATGACAGCACCTGAGCGACCTCATTTGTAATAGGAAGGAAACACTTATGGGGCTATGCTGGGTGCAACCTCAGGAGGGATTAATGATTCTGGTGTGTTAGCTTGCTCTTTCTTGATTGCCAGGGACTTGAACACATTTACTGAATCAAAGTAAATCAATATTTGTACTAATAAAAATAAATTAACATTTGCAAAGAGCAAATGAAGAGCAGGGACCCCATTCAGAGCACATGGCTGCTCCCACTGTGCCTGAGCCCTCAGCAACTGTGGGTAGCACCTTCCCTCCTGCCTTCCTTTGGGTTCCACGAAATGTGATAGATGTACTTAATAGTGGCCAGCCAGGCCTACACACTCATCCTTGAATCCATGAGTGTCCAGGTAGATAGGACACAGAACTGGCCAGAACTGGATCCTATGTCTATATTTTGGGTGGATGGACACATGGGCTCAGCCCTCTGGAACAGTTTGGACTGTAAGTAAGAGAGATATAGTTCCAAAGGGACCACTGAGGAACTGAATTTTGGCATGACAACAGATGTCGTTCTGGGGAAGCAGCAGATTTCACATTACTAGAGTGTAGTTTATGGCTGGCAAGTGTGAGGTCCAAGGGTTCAGCTAGGAATGGAATGGGTTTGCCTAGAGCCAGCAGTGGCTTTCCCCTGCGTTAGTGCACCTCATTTGCATAGATCCCCTCCTTAGACAGGACTGCCACTGTCCACCAATGGTGATGAGCTTTCTGAGGCACGGGAGGGATAATCAGTGAGCCCAGAGTTCCTCTGGGAGATCAGACGCTGCCTATATGGAGCACGTGCTCTTCAGGGCTGAGGTTTCCCAATCCAATTGTTGTCTAACTGAATCCTGTATGTATAGCAGGACTGTCACCTCTGTTTTACAGATGAGGAAACTGAGGCAAAAAGGTTACAAGCCATGTGGATAAGAAGTCTGGGATCCTGAAGTGTCCTGGGGAATATTGGGAGGGGTCCCAAAAGTAGCACTAAGGTGCCCAGGGGCTCCTGGAGAAGAGGCTACCCTGTCCTTGTAGGCTGATGCCTGGGTCCCACCAAAACTGTTCCTCTGGGTGAGGGCTTGTCACTGAAGCCCAGCTTAGTTCCAGGAAGGAGGGAGAATCTTGCTGTCAGGCTTCTGGGTGTCCTCTCTGAATTGTAGCCATTGCCCTGACAGTGGGGCTGCCTATGAAAACACCAGTACATAACACATGTGCAGTTGGTGCACCCCTCGTCGCCTTGTGGCCACTTTCTCTGCTACTAGCATGAGACAAGGGTTCTGCTATCTTCGAGTCTGGGCTCAAGACCAGGAAATGAAAAATGGTGCCTGAGACCCATCCAGGGAAGGTCGATGCATAAGAGGCCTCCTTGGGGACAGACCAGTGGTAGTCAGACAGGCAGCCTGGCCTCCTCCCCGCACCATGGAGTCACATCAGAGGACAGCTATGTGATGGAGAAGCCAGTACCACTGGGACCATGAGATATCCGCAGAATGGAGTATCCTTGGTAATAAAGGTGACAGTGAAGGCGCAAATGATTTTCTCTTTCAGAAAAGCACCTGAACACCTTGCCCCGTTCTTGAGGCCCCTTTGTTCTACACCCTCAAGGGCAAACTCTCAGCCCAGCACCCCCATTTTAATTCTGATATTCACGCTCCCCCTTGCACATGTGGGTGACTCATCAAAGAAACAACATCTGCCTGAGGTGGCCTCGGGCCTAGGGGCAGAGATCTATCCAGATGGAGTCATCCACACTGCCCTGCGCATGGGGACACCGAGAGCATCAGATGATAGGACAGTGCTGGCACTTGGGAAGATTAAGAGCCACAAGAACAACCTCAGGCTCCACATGGCAGCAAAGGGTAAGAAATCCCAGCCCATCGGTGAAATGGAGGCAAGGGCCGCCTGAAGCCTGTGGGGCTCTGTCCTGGGCAGAGTCCTCCGTGTGTTGTCTGGCTCACCTGTGTGACACTGAGGCAGCAGCCACCACAGGAAGGGACTAAGAGTGCAAACTCTGCACAGCCTCGAAGCATAAACCATCACCACAGCCCAGTAGTGGGCTCTGATGGGTTTCTGCCCATGGGGAACTCTGCCAGGATCAGTATGGCAGGTGGTTCCACATGGCACTGGGTCCTACAATGTGTCACTCCCAGCTCAACTTCTGTGTTCTTCTAGCTCCCAAAGAGACTCTTTGTTCCCTTTTTGGGTCATGTTAATGACCCACAAATCCATGATGCTTCACCTGCCCATGTAAATCCCACCCCTGGTCCAACCAGATGTCAACACCCTACTCCTAGCTCCCTCCTCCAAGGGTTCTTCCCTTCCTGCTAAGCAGCCTTCTGGCACCAATCAATAGAGGCCTCTTATATTTCCCTCCTGTCTTTCATTTGCAACAAAGGAAATACCTTACAGACTCAGGGTCCCTTACCCTCACAGTCTGCAAGTGCAGGGCACACTGTCACAGTCAGGGACTGGGCCCACACAGGTACGCTGCCTCGGAGGCTCTGAGAGCATCTAACACATGATTCAATGAACGAGTTACTAATGCAGTACTGTAGAAGTGACAGTGATGGAGATAAGAAAAGCAATGACCTTGAGCCAGGGGCCAAATGTAGGACTTCAAGATTATTTTATTAAATTCTTACAGGAATATCCAATCATGCATGTTTTGTCCCCCCTTTTACAGATGGGGAACATGAGGCACTGGAAGTTAGATAACCCCTCTGTATGAAGAACGAGTTCAGAGGTAGCCTGAAAGTGGCCCAGCTTAGCTTGGGGTACACTACAGTCAGAGACCGGTACTAGACATTGGTGAGGTGCTGGTGTTGGACAGGGTGACCCTGCTCATCCATCCGTACACTTACCAGGAAGTGCTACCCAGGCATCCAGGATCAACCTCTGCCTCCTTGATCCCAGCTGGGGGCTTCCTGGGAGGCTGGGGAGTGACTGGATCAGGAAAGGCCCAGCACTTTAGTGTGGAGGGCAATGGAGGAGCAGGAATCCCTGACCCCTTTCCCAGAAGCAGCCATACTGCCCTCCAGCAGCCAGCTCTCTTCTGGCTTAGCCAGAGCTGGAGGCAGGAGGAGGTAGGATGGGGGAACCAGAAACATCACCATGCCCTGCTCTTGGCTTCCTCCCTGGCAATACCTGAGGCCAGCGGTTGCCAGTCCTCTGGCTGATCTGACAGTGGCATGGCCAGGGGCCAGTCCTGGAGGGCCCAGGCATGTGTCACAGGAGCCCTACGAGGGAGCTTGAGCTTGGCCCCAGCTCCCAGCAAAGTCACTGAATTTTGGGTCACTGCTGCACAAGTTGTGGTTCATTTTCTGGAAAACTCAATTGTGGGAGCTGCCATCACTGCCAACTCAGAAAATCAAAAATCTCTAATTAGATTTGATGCCCACCAATGTAATGTGACTAGGTCTAATTTGATCTGATTAACTTTCATGAGGCTGAATTAGCGAACACCGGGTTCCATCACTTCCAGAATGAGCAAACCTCGCCAGCAGTGGAGGAGGCTCCTGGAGGTCGGACAGGACTGCACGAGGGGCATGGTCTCAAGTTTGCCTCCTCGCACACTGTGGAGACCTGGTAGGTGATCCACAGGGACCACCAGTGTCCTTGCTTCTCCAGTGGTGAGGAGAGCACGCAGAGGGAGCCAGGGCAGCTGCCTGGGACCGGCCTCGGTGAGTACCAAGGGGCCAGGCAGGCATCCATGTCTCTGTCTCCCCATTCCGTGCCAGCACAGAGCTGTGTTCTGCCGCGCTTACCAGGAATTGTTTTCTGAGTGATCTTTTGACATGAAAGCTTCCTATCTCTTCTAAATTTTGTGTTGTGCAGTTCATTTCTGGCCAATCTAACACATCCTCAGATGTTCACAGTAGTATGTAAAGTAACACCTGTTACTTGGGCCAGGCTTGGAGCTGATGTCTAATGCTAGCTGTCGCCCTTTCTGACAGAGTCCCGGATGCTGGAAACAAGTGAACGATTTCTGTTAAAGCAATCATCATGAAACAAAATGAAGAATTCGTTTTTGAGATAAGAACAGAACGATGTTTCTAAAAAATTTCAGCTCGAGTAGAAACCTGGGCCCTGACACTTGAGGACAGGTGGGGGTGGAGTTGGCTCCTGCCCAGGTAAGGACCCCACATTTACTTTCTGATTAGAGCTGCCACTGGAGCTTGCCATGCCGAAGTGACTGAGGGAGCAGAGGTAAGGTTGAGGGGCCCTGGCCTTCAGGAACGCTCACACTTGGGACCCCTGACCATCGACCTTGTCTTCAGAGTATGCAGAAGACATTTGTGCATCAAAGCACAAATCACAGTTTTGCCCCCTCACAGTTTGTGTCTATGTGCCCCTCCAAAGCTTCATGCAGTTATAGGCAGACTTCTAGAGTTTGTGATTAATTCATGGTCCAGTGCTGGGATTATGGGTTATGAGTGCTGCTGAGATTATGGGTGTGAGTGTTATACCCAGCCTAGCGCAGATAATCTGGATGCAACATAAGGAAGACAGTCTTGCTCCCTGTGGCCCTTGTTCCTAGTACTTTTCCCTTTTGCTCTTATTGTCTTGCTGTTTTCCATCACCATGAACTGCTGCCCTCTCCCATGCTGGCCTGCCATGGACCCAGCGCAGTATGGATTGAAACCTTCACTATCTGTAAGATAAATAAACCTTCCCTTCCTTAACTGTGGGTGTCAGGTATTTTGTCCCCAAGATAAATAAACCTTCCCTGCCTTAACTGTGGGTGTCAGGTATTTCGTCCCAGCAAAAGAGTAACTGAGACACTTCCTATTTATTCTGGGGTACTCAAGACCTGATGTTTCTTACCACCTGGTCTTGAGTTTGTCTCTCTGGAAACCCTACTCTGATCTGTTGTCCATTTCCACATAGCCCAAGGCCATGCATGTGCCCAGACTGGGTCCCAGGAGGAGCTTGCAAACCCAGTGCTGGTTCTGTTGACGGTGACAGAGGACCTCCCTGTCCCTCCAGAGCTGAGGAGGCTGCACTGGGCCACGGTTCTGCTGTGCATACTATGGGCCCCAATCACCAGTTCGGGGGCTTTGAGAGACAACTCACCTCTCAAACATCAAGCAACATGAGCACCGACCTCCTCCTTGGTGATTAATTTAATTATTCTGGTTCTTGTTGTTGTTGTTTGTTTTGTTTTGTTTTTAAAGTCACAGCTACTGCCATGCTAGCATGGGGCCACCAGTGTCTCCCAAATCCTGGAGCTGTTCCCCACCCTCTTCTTCCCCGGCAGAGGACAGGGCAGCCACAGCCAGAAGTCAGCCCGACACCACTTAGCCCACCCTCCTGCAAAGGCTGCAGTGTCCTGCTCGGTGACCACAGCCCTGGCAAACAGTGAGTGCTCAGAGAGGAGCTGTGTGTGGTGAGAAGAGAACACAGACTTTGGGATAGGAGCTACAGAGGCCTCAGTCCTGTGTGGCTGTTTGTTCCCCTTTAAGTGAGAAGCACATGTGCCCAGTTACTACTGGTGCCAAAGGCAGAGAAAAAAATCCCCTCGTGACTGAAGGAGGGGTGTTCACCCGGTGTGAAGGTGGCCGGTCCATAGGCCAAGCAGCACACTGAAGCCAATGAAGGACACGAAGTCCACCCCGTTATCCAACCCATTATCTGTGTTGACAGAACCCTGTCTGAGTAGTGAAGGGAGACATGTTCTCCAGGGGAAGTGGGCAAGCCACAGAACTGAGGGACCCACTAGCCACTGAGTTTAGCCCAGCAGAGTGCAGGGGCTCAGAGGTCCAGGGAGTGCATTTCCCAGTCACGTTCAGGAGGCTGCCGGCTCCCATCTCCACCCATGCCAGTGTCCACAAACATCATCTGTTCAGCTCAGCTCTGGCCATGAGCACCCCTTCCGATCCCTTCATTGTGCGGGGCTAAGCCCTGGCTGACATCTCTCCAAACACCATGGTGGGGCAGGTCACCTCCCTTGAAAAAGCAGGTATTACATTAGGACTCAGGTAAGGAAGGGGTGCAGACAGGAGCGAGGCCAGTTCTTGCAGAAATGCAAAGAGTTTCTTTTTCCTCATAGTAAATGAAACTCCTTCCTCCAGATCAGCCTCAGGCACATCAAACCACCAGATTTTGTAGCTCTCCATTCAGCCAAGACAGAAGAAGGCTGCTGCCCACTGCCTAGCTGCCTGCCTCCTGTGGGAGGGCAGCTGTGGGCGCGGGCCTAGGGCTCCCCAGGCCTGGGAGGGAGGCTTGGCAAATGTGCAGCGAGGGTCCTGGCACTGTCTTATGTTTAGTCGCTCCATGGACATCATTCTGAAATAAGTTCCAGGGCCTTAAACCCCGATCCTGGCGCCGAGCTACTATTAATTTTCCTCGATGATGCCAGGCTATAGCTCGCCACTCAGAAAAGCAATAAACAAAGCTCTCGAGTTTGTACCTCTCAGCTGTCTGGGGCCTGCTGGCATTTGCTGTTCAGGTATTCAGTCTCTTCCTCCCTGTGGTTGCTACAAGCAGTGAATGCTTTCTGCCCACTGTTGTCTGCCTCTAAACTTCCTAGAAGGGACAGCACAGGAGAGCAGGCGGCTCCGAGCTGCACCTCGCGGTCCCCATCTGGACTCCTTATGGCTCTCAAGGTCCTTCCTCCCTCTAGGGTTTAGCAAGCCCTGTGGGGAGGTGACAAACTGGATATCTGGGTGCCAGGTATCTGGACATTACCCACTGGGAGTCTGGAGTAGCACAGGCTTTGCCTGGTTCTTGCTGGCTGAAGTGTGAGGGCTCAAGAGGCTGCTGCCTTACACCTCAGAGGTGTTCAACTCCTGAAGGGCAGGCACTATGTGAGTCTGATCAGACACTGGGTCTCATCATTGAGGAAGACACCATGGAGCCTCTTGAGGGCTGCACTCACCCATAGGAACACACTCTGAGAAGGCAGGTGAGGGCCTCAGAATGACTGAGTGTGGTTTCAGGGTGAACAGCCCTCAGAGCCAAGCCTGTACTAAGAAAATAGAATCAAATTTGGTGGAACAGTTTAGTATCTACTGAGGTAATGTCCTAATCATGGACACTTTTGAAATGTGTTTTTAAAGAAGGTTAATAAAAGCCTAAAAACCAAATAGTCAACGGCACGGCTCCATCTAAATTAATGATGGAATATTCTGGAACCTTTCCAAATCATTGACTAACAGAGGAAATATCTGTGAAATGATGCTTACTGAAACGAGAAGAATGCGGAATTGTAGGATGGATGGGAACAGGTGCACGCTTGGGTACATGGAAGATAGCTCCTGCTTCTGCTCCATGTGACCTGACAGCTGTGGAGCAAAGCTGGGGCAGATCTGGGACTGTGACATCTGGCAACAGTGACATCAACTAGGGACCAGGTTTCTGCGGGTAACATTCAGCTCCCCCAGCCTCTGTGCCTTCCTGTGAAAGATGAGTGAAAGAACTCAGCCCGACACCACTTAGCCCACCCTCCTGCAAAGGCCGCAGTGTCCTGCTTGGTGGCCGCAGCCCTGGCAAACAGTGGGTGCTCAGAGAGGAGCTGGTGCGCTGAAGTTGCTACCCCAGCAGAGGCCACGCCAGGGAAGCCGCACAGCTCACTGCCCTTTCTAAAGCAATTATTGGAAATGTCAGCTCTCTAAGAAGAAACAAGTTAATTAGTTATGGAGTTTAACATTTTTGATTTTAAAGGCAACATAAAAGAGCATCTTTGTAAGGAACATCCAACATGTGCCATGCTCTCTGTGGTACAGATTGGCTTATTTATGGTGGAGCTGTCTCATGAAAAGCTGGTATTTACCAGATGTCAACTTGCTACCTGCCAACAATATAAATCATGTTCCCTGTGTGTGCACTTATTCACATGCTAAATCATGGATCCCACCATCTCTCAGGATGCATCCAAAGGTATGCACCAGGAGGACTCACTGGCTGCTAGATACTCAGCGTCAAGGGCTGGCTGGCAGGACAAGAAAAGAACTTCAACATGTCATCTTTTGTGCTCAGAGACCTGTGTCCTACATAGACAACAGACATGCCTGACTGAAATAGTGACACACAGCGATGAACATGAAAGAGGGGCTTACCCAAGGACACCAATGTGGGTGTTCCAGAGCTGAGATGAGAGGTGTGAGACACGATGTCTTCGGAGCAGGTGGTCATTCATTAGCAGGAAGGAGCCAGTGGGTGGGCAGGGGCAGGGCCGCTGTGCATGAGGCCTGAACTCCTGGATGCCCTGGCGTGGTATCTTTCTGAGGCCCACAGCTGAGCCAGACACTTTTCTTTGCCGGGCTGAATCTGCTTGTACAGTGAGGGTGGCTCCCCAGCGGGGGTTGTCCTCTAAGCCTGGCAGAAAAGACTTCCAGAAGAAAATTCTTAGCCAAAATGGTAGAAAAGCAAGGCGCGCTCCGCTACTCCCCTGCTTGCAGGAGTACACAGAAGGATACATCAGGTGACTCCTCCTGCGAAGAGGGGAGGGTGGAGACCGAGGGCGGCACTTTGGTGGGGATCTCGCTGCCTGGAACACAGTCAGACAAGGCCCTCACTTCAATACCAGTCAACACTGACAGCACAGCAGATGGAAAGGACCTACAGCGCAAAAGCCACATAGTCCCTGAACACAAGGTGCTAAAAAGAGCAGGGAACTCAGAGTAGAGGAACATGCTATGTTCAGCCACTGTCCCTCTGCTTGCTAAGTCCCTTAGGCTAACCTAAGGAAGGTCATGCAGCAGATCTCCCTGTCCTTTGATCAAGTTTTCCATTGCTCTATTTCCTTGCCATACAAGCCAGAGAGTTCTTGGCTCAGGACTTCTCCCTTGAGACTCCAGCCTGCTGGATGCCCTCCCTGGGACAGTCTCTCTGGGTTTCCTCATGTTTGGACTAAGCCTCATCTCCAAGTAAGCTTTTCATCTTCTGTGCCACTACACTGTGACACCTCTGACTTAGATACCTCAGAAATTCAGCTCCAGCAAAAATGAAACTAGGGAGGGGAAACTAAGGCAAACCCATTAGTTCTGCTTTTTTATTATTACTTTCATTGAAAAAAATAGCAATGAGACAGTTTCAAAACAGGTTAGTAGAGGGGAGCCGGGGAGATGGCTCAGTGGAATAAGTACTTCCCTGGCAAGTGCAAGGGCCTAAGTTCAATCCCCGGTTCTGCCAAAAAATAAATAAATAAACAAAACAGGTTAGTAGAGACAGTTACAATAATTAATACATTGTGTATTGTTGTCTTCATAGTGGTAATTCACAGTACAAGATGCAGACATGATATCCTGTCCAAACACTATTAGTATAAATCTTTCTTCTCATTGAATTGAGAGAAAGTAACTGTATATCTATCCTACCTATTTGTATATACAAATAC
This sequence comes from Ctenomys sociabilis, assembly GCA_004027165.1. NCBI lineage: Eukaryota > Metazoa > Chordata > Mammalia > Rodentia > Ctenomyidae > Ctenomys > Ctenomys sociabilis. The sequence continues at coordinate 5,889 of PVKA01010101.1, read as the reverse complement.
AAAATGGTCCTTCATTTATATCCCCCTTTTTTACTTGGTTTTGTCAGAGATGGGTATTCCATTGCCATTTAAATATAGCAGGTGCTTGAAATCAGCAAAATAATTCAATATAGTCCAATAGTCCATAATAGTAGTGGGTTATCCATAGGACTGGCAGTGCCAGAAGTTGTTGACCTGAGCCTTTTATAGCTCAGCATATTAATATGGCTTTCCTTTTTATACCTCATTTTTATACTTTTCCGCTGAATGGTTATGACCAAGATAAAGCAAGATCTATATAACAAGAAATGTAACTTTTGTATCTCATAAGGTCAGTCAGATCCCCTCAGGACTTACCCTGAAATCCTGTACTGCAGTTTGTAGGTCCTTTGTCAGTGTCAGTCATGTGGATGAGTCACAGCCATTGCTTGACCAATTTGCTCTCTGTGAAAACCCAAGAGAACGATTTCTCTCCATGTGACTCTCCTTAGGCACACTCTACATCATCAATCAGTTTCCTCTGTGGCCCCATAATCTCCTTGATCAGAAAATTTGGGACACCACTGAGTTGCAGGATGTTGGTCTGAGGAGATAGCTCAGCAGTCTAATCACCTGCCTGGCAAGCAAAAGGACCAGAGTTCAATCCCCAGTACCACATGCCATGCCAGCCCTGTAACCCCAGGCATTCTGTGTTGGCGCATGTCTATAATCCTAGTGCTGGGGAGACTGAGACAGGAAGATCACTGTAAGTCTGAGTTTCATAGCGAGACCCTATATCCAATAAATAAATGGAAAAAGAAAAAAAAAAAGCAGGTTTGTAATTCTTTTTTAAAAGGGGGTTTCAGAGAGACATGGCCTCTGGCTTATCCCTTGCCTTCCAAAGCTGCCAGGGTGAAGAGACCTGAGAGCTGTCACTGATGTCTCATTCCAGAAGATAGAGTGGGAGACACTGTAAGCTTTGACTTCCTCTGCAACTGCCCAACACACCTTTCAGAGACAAAACAAGAGGCCAAGGCTGGGCCGACATGCGCCCTTATGTCCACCCTGCCCAGTGCGTGTGAACTCTGGTCCCCAAGCAGAGAAGAGGAAGACACAGAGGTCTCTTGGTCACAGCCCCCACCCCTCCCAGGATGCAGTGCCACATGCCCAGAAGACACTCTCTGTTTTAAGAACAGAGCCAGAGACACTGCAAGGAGAGCTCCTGCCCGCCATGGGTTCAGGAAGTGGGGTGACGAGATGGACAGGGCTCAGGGGTGGGGCAGATCCATACCATCCCTAATCCCTAGGACACAAGAATTTGTCTCAGCTTTTGTGGAAAGAGAGTTCAGAAGTCACCAGCCCAGACCAGCCCAGATTAGACTGCTTGAGGGCCTGGGAAATGTGTCCGCCGGAACAAGAAGCAAAGCCCTTAAGGAACAGAGATTCACTGCTCCTCAAGGTCAGAAAGACAGGAACGAACACAGATAACTGCGACACAGTCTCCAGGCTGAGACAGCAGATCAGCACCTGGTGGACCATCAGGGCAGCCGGAGCCTATGGCTCCTGTCCATGGTGGGACACAGCCCCTGGTCCTGACCACCTGCCTCTCTGCTGGCCTCCTTGCACTGGACACTCCAGGAGGCCTCCAGTCCAGTGCAACTCGCTGCAGCCTGGTCCTCTTCTCCAACCACCAGCTAACACCTCACACAGCTGCTCCTCATTTCTGTCCATGGAGGTTTAGTGTGCTGAGTCTTATCTATGTACAGGGTGGGAGGGTAGATGCTACCCAGAAAGTATCTATTATGTGTTTCCAGCCTGCATAAAATGAGGCTACACCAGGGGTCCTAGGCCTCCATTAATGCCCCAGGCAAACCCTGCTCCCCTGTGAGAACCCTGGCTCCCTAACCTCCTCCTATCCTCACTCCCTAAGGCGTACCACCCTCCCCTCCCTGCCATGTGCTGACCCTGCTGTGTTCACTTCTGACGTGTGTGCACACACGTACTCAAAGCAGGTGAGACCTGCTGAGGGCAGAGCACACTTCTCTAATTCCTGATGTTCCGTGAGTTCTCTGGCTCTCCACACAGACAGCTGGCAGACACCACAGATGGAGTTACAGCGGGTGGTGGGCTGTAAAAGTGACCCAGACCCCACTGATGGGGGTCTGGATTTGGAAGTGACGCTGCAGCCAACTCAAGGTAAACTTGGCTGGTTCCTCCCCAAAGCACTGGTTAAGTCTGCAACATCCACAGTATGTTCAGTGGATCAAAATATCATGAGAAGTGCTCATAACTATTCAATTAATATTTTAAAAATTACTCTTTGCAATTGGGAAAGTTCAGGGAACCCTGACTTAGAAGGACTTCAAGGCTTTCCCAAGCAGACACACACCAGTATGGAGAGTGGGATAAAAGGGAGAGGCTGCCTGACCCCACCGTCGGCGGTGCGCTGACCAGTGCCATGAGAGACAGGACCCATTCCGGCATCACTGAATTGGGAACATCCGTCCCCTCAAAGACAGGAACCCTTGCATCCCATTTGCCTCTGTGTTTCCATCACCTGCAACAAATAGAGCCGAGACCTGGGAAGGGTTCCTCACACAGGTATTTGCTATGACTAAGAACAGGGCAGTAATAGCAAGCAGCACACTCCAGGTCCCCAGCATCACACACCTTTCATCACCAGCCCCCACTAAGCTGGCTCCCCTTCCCTGCATCTGGCTTCTTTACAAGGGACTTTTAAGGAATGCTCTGGAAGAGATAGCATGTATCCTGGTGATATCTGTGAGAAATCTGTACCACTGCTGGCCCAGACAACATTCCCGAGGTCCACCTGCAGGTGTGGGTAGAGGAGTACCAGATCTCTACCAGCTATCTCCGTGTGGCATTTGTCACCTTCACGCTCCATTGCCTCTTGTCACAAAGAGCAGGATGCAGGTCCCATCAACCCAGTAGGGGCATCCACAGGCAAGCAACTTCCAGGCCCCTTGACTCTCACTCACTATCCCTTGCATGGTCTCAAGGTAAGAAAATACCTGGGTCTGTCCTTTCCTGTTAGCCCTTGCAGCAGTTCCACTTGGAACCTGTGGACCCAACCATTTGCCTTATTCTTAGCCATAACTGACACGTACCTCCTGGGCCCTTCATAGCATCAGAAAACAAGACAGTGCTGTGTGCAGACAGAAGGGGGAGTGGACAGAGCTCTTGTCAGGACCCTTGGGTTGCACTGCAGGGACGAGAAGGCCCAGTTCATGTCTCAGGACAGTCATTTGCTGTGACACCAGGAGACTCTCCTAGGTACCCTTTTCTGTGGATGGGCCCAGTGCTCCAGGGTATATCTATCCTGTCACTGCACCTGCTGTGGACAGAATCAGGGGACAAGTGGTATGCTGTCCCCAAGTAACACAGTGCAGAAGACTAAGGAGGTCATCGGGCCCCATGATGGGAAAAGAAAAGGTGGCTGTCACTCCAGCTACATGGACAGCCATGGGAACTCCTAGCCCTTCATTTTCAGCAGGGTTTCCCATGTTCCAAGCCAAGGTGGAGCCCAAGAAGGGGCTGGAAACAGACTCAGGCAGCAGCCAGCCAGGGAGGGGGACTGCTGGTCAAGGACACACACTCTGCGGGCTCCAGCTAGCCCTTGGTGACTTTTGTGCTCTCTCCTCAGATGTGCATCATCGCCTGCAAACCCAGCCAAGAAGCAGGAGTGAGCTAATGAGATTACCAAGTCTTGCTGGGTTCTGATTCCCACCACAGCCCATCACATCAACACAGCAGCCAGGGGTGCTCTGTGGGGCTTCTGCACAGGGCCGTATGCCTCAGAGGGCCTGCCGTCCTGGGCCTGCTGGTATGGGTCTTGCCTGTCCAGATGCTGTCTCTGTGGGCTCTGCCTGAGTGGACCACTGCTGGTGGGTCCTCCCTGTGTGGACCTGCCTGTGTGGACTTGCTGCCTGGGCTCTGCCTGTGCACCTGCGCTTGGCTCTCTGGCTTCCTGTTTCAGAGCATGCCATGTCTCCACTCCTCACGCTTGTGGGCCATGCTGCCTACCTCCTCATGCATTCAGGTTCCTACACACCAGACTGGACACGGGGTGCTGTCCCTAGGACTTCAGATGTGACTTCTGGTTGCAGTCCCCTTCCTCTCATCCCGTTTTATTTTCTCTCATGCTCTTTGTTTTCCTGGAGAACTTGAGCTCCACTATGGCAGAAATGTCAGCCCCCTACATGTGACAACAGTGCCCCTGGCATGTTTCTTATCTTCTGTGCACCACCTTGCCTGTTTCCTCATCTTTCTAATGGACATAATGTGGCACCTGCCATCAGGGACCACATGTACAGTGTCTGAGTGACATCTTTTAGACACAGGATGTTGCTGGCATGTCCTGAGCACTGGGGCGATCGCTCTGCTTCTGTGTTCCTGCACTACACAGAGCTGCATGTGACAATGGTCACACACACGAGTGTCAACAGTGTTTGGACAGGGCCCTGGCCTCAGCTCAGCCCAGCGCAGCGCAGTCTGTACCCTGGGCCTATCTTCTTCCAGGTGCAGTGAGTTCTTCTCTTTCCAGTTCACACAGTAGGAAATAAAAACTACACCCAGCCAAGGACCTCAGAAGACACTTGGTGAGCACGGGTGCTGCTCTGCCCAGCATTCACCTGGGCATGCACAAGTGCTTCATGCCTTTCTCTTGAGTTTCCACAAAATACCAGGGCTGAGTGGCTCTTAAGGCAAAGGGTTTATTTACTCTGCAGGTGTGAGGCGCAAGAGCATGGCGCCAACAGCATCATCTTCTGGTGGGGCCTCAAAGCAGCTGGCATAATGTGGTGAGAACAAACAGATCATACAATTAAAGGACCAGAACAAAGACCTAGAAATCACAGCCCCTGGGCTGGGGACATAGTTCAGTGTCACAGTGCCTGCCTGGTGAGCACAAGGTCCTGGGTTTGATTCCAAGCAAGCAAGCAAGCAAGCTGACCTCCTTCATGACAGCCAGTCCAGATCTAGAAGCTCCTAACTCTTCCCTCAAGACAGATCTCAACACCTCTCAGCACTCGTCTCAGGGCCCAGCCAGGTGTGCTGCCCCTGAGCCGTTGCACTGGGGCCTGTGCTGCTCTAGGCTGTGCCAGTGTCTCTGCTCTGGCCAGAGTTGGCTCCACACTTCCGATTCTTAGAGGAGAAGAGGGAGAAAGCACGGTGCCATTTCATCCCTGTCTTCTAAAGCTTCTTCTTGCACATGAAGATGTGCTACTTAGAATAGAACAGAAAGTAAAAACAGCTCAGCCCTTCCTCAGCCAGAGGGTGGAAGTAAAAGCAGGTATAACAGACACATCTGCCCAAACCCAGACTTGGAATAAATTAATATTTTGTCAATTTCTTTCAGTTCTTTAATAAGGGAAATGCACAGGCACCTTTTCTGCTCTTCTTCAATCTCCATTTGGTGCCCCTTCCCTTCTGACTCTATGTGCTAATTGGTACACATTCTGGCATGCAGTTATTTTGTGTTTTCTATATTTCTGCAGCCTCAAAACTCTGTGATAATATCCTGAGTGATATCTAGACTATTAAATACATTATGGGTACTGAGCTATACATTATAAAATATAAAACTAACAAATGACCTTCTTGCTTAAAAAAATAAAACTTCACAAGCATGATTTTAGCCCATGTCTCTCTTCATCTCACCCCTGCCCTCTGCAGAAGAGGGCCCAGCTCGTGTGTGTTTGTGTTTCCTCCTCCTTAAACAGCCATGCATCTGTCTTGTGATACAGTGCATGGTGTGTGCTTCTTGCACTCAGCTCTCCCAGCTAGGACTGTGGGCTTGGTATGTCATTGAAGAAGTGACTGTCAGAGAGAGAGAGAGAGAGAGAGAGAGAGAGAAAGAGAGAGAGAGAGAGAGAGAGAGAGAGAGAGAGAGAGAGAGAGAGAGAGAGAGCA